>JAUTBT010057703.1:0-55316 GCA_032361225.1 Lepetodrilus schrolli | reverse complement strand
GCCCCCGGGGCGGGATTTGAACCTGGAACCTTTGGCTCCGAAGTCCAACTGTTCTACCACTGCGCTACCACCTGCCCGGAAGCATCTGCACAAATATACATACAGTAAATGGAATTATGTCCTATTTTATAAATGGTTATATTTCTTTTGATTTACATTACCATCAAATCTATTTATATGAATGGACACTGGTGTGAACATTGTCAATGTGCACCACTTTAGCTTTACGTTCATTGTAATCCAATTATCTGATTAGGAAGAAACCAGTATGAAGTGGATGTGTTGTAGAACTCGACTGTATGGAGCTTTCAGGATAATATTTAACTCTCATAATGCCGGAGGCAACCAGAGATGCCTTATACAACCGTAGTTATTCACGATCCATCAGGGAAAGGGTTAGGCCATTTATTTGTTATTTTTGGCTTAAAACATAACTAACTATTTAAACGTAACTATTTAAAATGACAAAATTTCCCAAAATACTGCTTAAAATACAAAGTTGCTAAAATGCAATCTGACTAGACTGTCACTAGACAAATAAGACAATTATTAATCAAAATACTGATGTATAGATAATCAATGCACAGTCTTTCATAGTCACAGAGAGTAATCTCCCTTTTAAAATAGTCATGCGTGAGAATTCGAAAGTGATAAAATAAAACTTGGATAGTGTAATTTTATTTGATATTTTTTCCCTACTGCCTACATTTAATATGAAACCAAACATTTTGTAAACCAATCAATAAAAAATAAAAGGCTTCAAGATTTTCTTGATGTTGCAGTGGTCCTTCTGTTTCATAACAAATAATTCTGTGTTGTATTTTTCAGGCAAAGTTAGAAGATGGTATTCCCCATGAGATCATCAGCAAGATTCACCTTGTGGACTTGGCTGGAAGGTAATATCTTTATAACCAGGCCCCGAGATTATGAAACACTTTGAGTACGAGTTCATGCTCAAACTAAAATTTTATATGGGGATTTGTGAACATAACCTCAAGTTGAGCATGAGTTCATACTCAAAAACTGCATTCACAAAAAATTCATACTGTAGTCTAGGCCTAAATCAGGGCATGCTTCATGGTTTTGCTGTAGCAGGATTTGTTTGCTTTTACTGTAGCAGGATGAGTTAAACCTCGAATTATGCCCAGTCTACCAGGCTCCGAGATTACAAAACATTTTGAATTAAGCTCAAATTTTATATGGGGATTTTGTGAACAAAAACTTTGAGTTGAGCATGAAATTTTGCTAAAAAAAGTTTCGAAATCTCGGGGCCAGTACCACCAGTGAGTTGGGCATGAAATCGTACAAAAAAAAGTCCATAATCTCGAGTCACGTACGCCCATTTCCAGAAGCGTAGGCCCAAAAACCTTTGGTTTAAGTCGCATTTGGCATGCTTGGCAAATACCCTACACTTAATGAAGCAATGGTTGTAAGGTGTAAACCATGACAAGCTTTGTGGCTTCTCTATCCATGTCTGCTCGCCTGGAAAATACGGCGTTTTTCTTCCAGTGTTAACCCTGAATGTCTCTATTACGTGTGTCGGTGAGACAGTCTTTGATGGGTGTGAGCCTGGACATGATTCCTTCACTGAAATGGGATAGGGACAACTGTATTATGCTAAACACATTCCGAAAGTATGGGCTATTAAGACCCCCTAATGGGTATTTAGGGGGTCGTCACAAAAGGGTGAAAGATTCCTGCAGCGGCATTAAACTCCACAATCACTGGCTCATGGGTATTTAATTAAGGAATTTATGCTATGGTTAGAATTTCATTGGAATTGTACTGTAATGATGTTAATATTATGTTATCTTGGTGCAATGTGTTATATCGATGTAATTGAGTGAAATAGGGAGGCCATTTTATCAGTGGAGAAGCTTCGAGTTTTGTCCCTATTAATTTTTAAATAAAGATCATTTCGGTTTATCAATATAAGCCTTGAAATTGATATTTGTAAGTAAATAGCAGAAAGTCTGTGTATGCAAATGTTACCATACGTATTTAGGCTAGGTCTGGGGATTGCCTGCTTTTAAACTCATACACCTGCACGGTCAAATATCAAATACCCAGGCAGATTTTGAGGCTCCAGGGTTGATCTAGTAAACCTGGCTCTGCAGCCATTGGATCCTGGCTGTTTCAGTATACTTATCCCACTGAACACGAAAGGAATGCCGACATTGTACTCATACACACACGTTCATGATCCACGGCTCAGATAGCTAGTACCTTAAGCTTGTACTGATCTGTCAATGGATCTATGTTGTTGATGTGGGTTAACATTACTCTATCTGCCGGTAACAGGCTTGTACTGAAACCCAATATTGAATGATTAAATTGTGAGCTGGGAGACAGCGTGGACTAAGGAAGTTACACCCTCATTCAGACCACTTGTATATACGTACCATAGGACCATGTCCTTAAACATTATTGGGTCAAAGGTCGACTCACAACCGAGATCAGTAAATAGAATTGCATGGTGATCTCTTCATGACTGTCGTTATCTTCAGTGACTGACATTTTCTTGTCCATTAGGGAATAGTATGGAATTATTGCTATTAATTTCTTGTCAATAAATGTCTTCTTGCCTGTGATTGTTCCGTATCATGGAAGAGCTGCCCATTTTTATTTATCTGCCAGGGGCAGTATTCATAAAAATTCTTTCATGCTTAAGAATACTTAAATCTGCTTTTAATCTAAGAATTTATAATAGTTATTCTCAACTTTGAGAATTTTCGGTTTTTCTGTTTGTCTGTTTTGTTTTGTTTTAGTATTAATGTTTGTCTGTTTTGTTTTTAGTATTAATATTTGTCTGGGATTTTTTTATATTTTTTTTATTTAGTATAGTTGATAAATGTTTGTCTATTTAGTTTTAGTGTTAATGTTTGTTTGTTTTGTTTTAGTATTAATGTTTGTTATGTTTTAGTGAGCGTGCCGATCCGTCCTACAGCTCAGAGTTTAGAGGAAGATTGAAAGAAGGCGCAAATATCAACAAATCTCTAGTCACATTGGGAAATGTTATCAAGGCACTTGGTGAGTCAAATGCAGTTGTCTCCCTTGTCATCACACATGGTAATTTCATGGCACAGGGTGTGTTCAGGTTATTCAGGTTATGCTACTTCTCACTACGAAGTGTTACATAACATTAGCATTCATCCAGAATACATGTTCAGGTTGTGCTACTTTTCACTACGAAGTATTACATATAGACATTACCATTCAACCAGAATAAATAGTACTATCTAGTGCTATGTTTTGCTCCTGGCTTTCTTCTTTGTAGGATTTTCTAGGGAGAATAAAAGCAAGGCAGCAAATGGATTGTAAACATGAGCAAACTGATTTACTACATAGCCATTCAGCAACGTTGTACTACTTTTGGGAAAAGTAGTGCTGTAAAGTGTATTCACAGTAGTGTAGCCTGAACATCACCCTGGCTATGAGATTGCGAAACATTTTGAATACGATTTCATGCTCACGTTCATCGCATAGAGGTGAAAAATTCCTGTTGTGATGTAAAACAATAGCTCACTCATTCACTCATGCTCAAGCTCAAATTAAATGTGGGGATTTGTGAACAAAACATTGTACTAAAAAAAGTTTCATATTCTCATGGCCAGATGCCACGGACAGTTGTCTCCCCTTTATTCACATCGCACAGTCATTAAGTCATATAAAATGGAACCATGAAAATACGAGGACATAGACTGCCATTATATTGATCACAACACATATCTCTGCCACCAGCAGATGGTAGTATCTGTCACAGAATTTTTTTCTGTCACATATTGGTGAAATATTCATTTATTCTTATTTTATTAAATATTGCTTCAGACATTTGTAATTTTAATTAGCATTGCCAAAACTTTGTCTTTTGTTGACAGCCGAGAAGTCTCTGCTATCGTGGAGTATGGACAACATGGGTTCCATGCAGAATGTCAGTGGCAGTGACTCGATGCACAGCCCTGCTATGAGTCCACGCAGACAGAGGTCTCTGTACATCCCCTACAGGGACTCTGTCCTCACCTGGCTTCTCAAGGACAGTCTGGGCGGAAACTCCAAGACCATCATGATCGCAAGTAGGTCCTGTTGTGCATTTTCGTATTTCCTGCATTACAGATGTAGCAGAGTTAGACATAAGATGCTCCTACTGGTCTCGGCCAGTGGGCTTACCCCTTTGGCTGTCAGTTAAGCGTTGGACTCGCAATCCAGCAACTCGGGTTCGAATCCCAGGATCCGCATGGTGCTGTGACAAATGCCTAGACAGAAATGTTGATCCCATCCTGATGTGGGTTTCCTCCTGCCCGAAACTGACAAGCCATGATATGTGAAAGAATCTGGAATACGACTCCATTTAAAATGTAAAAAATAATTAAGGTGGTCATAAAATATATCTGCAGCAAAATTGCAAATACATTGGGTGTATTGTTATGTTTGAGCATTCAGAATCCTCAAAACATCCTTTTATGTTTCCTGCAGCCATTTCCCCAGCCAATATCTACTACAGTGAGACCATCAGTACGCTACGCTATGCACAACGGGCCAAGAGCATCGTGAACAAGCCAATGGTTAATGAGGTATTAATTATAAATATTAATTAATTTTATTAAAAGCATACAATCACGTTTATTTTTTTACATTCCATGGTCAAACGTATTTTACCTGAAAGTATGTAAATTTGATTTGTTTACACACATATATTACCTGAAAGTATGTAAATTTGATTTGTTTACACTGTAAATTTGATTTGTTTACACACATATTTTACCTGAAAGTATGTAAATTTTATTTGTTTACACACATATTTTGGGCAACAAGCTACATCTTCTACATGTCCAACTGGATTTCAATACTTTCATGGATTTAAAGCAATTACTGGACAAGAGTTTGTAAAAGAATAGAAGTCTTGTTTTTTTTACAATAGAACTGGAACATATGTGTATAAGTGTTGATTGGAAAGGAAGACAGGATGGAAATTGTTTGATGGCAATGAATAGAAAGTTCTTGAGAGTGACTGCTGCAATGTCGAAAGCTCTTTGGCCAAAATGTTTGCACTTCATTTTCGGGTACTGATAGACAATGTTGGTATTTTGGGGAATGAAAACTTTGTACTTTCTGTAGGGACTGTAGAAGCTGTAGAAGCAATATGATAGGGAATGAGCTATTTTATACACAAATGAAGACTTTGTTTTATTTATAGCCATCAATACAATAGGGAACAATGAGATATTTTTTTTACCATTATATTTGTTGAATGACAATGTCGTTTCGCAGGACCCAAATTTGGCCATCATCAGAGAACTACGGAATGAGATTGCTACACTGAAACAGATGCTTGAGGCAGCACATGAGGTATGTAAAACTACATCATTCTTTGAGAAGTTCTTTAATCAGTTATCTAGTAGTAATGTTTTTTTCCTCTATAAGAAGAGAATGTATGTGGTTGCTCCATGTTAAGTATAATGTCTTGATTTTTGTTAATTCTATGTTTGCTATGTTTTGGATGTCCTTGTTAACAGCATGCTTTTTGCATCATTCATAATGAGATTTTTAAGATTACTAACTTATTTCAATACTTGATATAAGAAAAGAATTTCCTATCAACTGATTGCCATTGTTGTAATAAAATTATTTATTTCTAAATGTTATGGAAATTTACATTATTATTATGCATTGCGTCATATTGCACCGAAAATATTTTTAAATAAGGCATTTATATCAAATTTAATATATTCTGATATTAATTAAGAAAAATATGTCATGGTTACGTTATACAGCTGCAATACTTTCTACACAGATTCACAATTTTCATCTACTGTTCTTTGATTCTTTTTGCTATTTCCTTCTTGTTTTTTTTGGTATTGTTTGGCATGCTTAGATCATGCAAGATTTGTGTTAGATTCGTTAGTATTATTCTTTTGTATCAAGGACATTTGAGATAGCTTTAGCTGTATTAGCATGCCAGTAGCGAAACGTGTTATTTGTATCAACAGGCTACAGATGTGACTGATATATTTTACGTAGTTCCCTCCCACCACCACAGCCGAGAGGAACAGGTACATTGTATGGGTATCATAACCCAGGATATCATAGATGCACACCACTGGAGGAGTGATTTTATGCATGCACACTAATGTCCTTTGACATATACCATACATCCTTGAAGGGAATCCTGGGCTATTCATTTCACAACACTCTCAGATCAGGCTTCTTATTCCAGGCAGTCTTCTATTCCAGATTGTCTTCAATTCCAGGCAGGCTTATATTAATTTTGCGATACTCTCAATCCAGGCTTCTATTCAAGGCAGTCTTCTATTAATTTCATGATACTCTCAAACCTGGATTCTATTCCAACAGGCTTCTATTAATTTCACAATACTCTCAGAACAGGCTCAATCTTTTTAGGTATGCTTCTATTATAAGCAGGCTTTTTATTAATTTCACGTTACTCTCAGACCCGGTTTCTATTCAAGGCAGGCTTTTATTTATTTCAAACAAAATTTGCAGCAAATTCTTCGTCCTTTAGTTTTTAACATTTTATGAACCATATGATAAACTTTTAAAATTGTGAATACCTCAAAAACGAAAAAACAACTTCATACTGACTCATTCACGTCATAGACAAGCATGGAACAAACTGACATAATGCTAAACTGATGCAGTCACAAATCTATTAATATCCCTCGTGTCCAATGCATTCATGGCCACTATTTAGAGCAGTTTATAAACAAGGCAGGCCTCTATTAAAAGCAGACTTCTATTCAAGGCAGGCCTGGGCCTTTGACCCTCTGAGACACGGCCCCCAAGATTATGAAACTCATGCTCAACTCTAGGCTTTGTTCACAAATCTCCATATTAAATTTGAGCTTGAGCATGTGTTTGTACTCAAAAGGTTTCATAATCTCAGGGCCCAGTCTCTAATCAAGGAAGGCTTCTATTCAAGGCAGGCTTCTATTCAAGGATTTATGGTATATATTCTTACAACATATGTATGATTTCACTGAAGCTAATACACTATGTATAACATGCCATATCAGCACCTACAGTGAACCCTTGCACTCCACCCACCCACTTGTTGCACTGTAGAATTCCATGTATTTAACTATTGTTCATATTCATTGCTTCACATAATGCCTGTGAATTTGCTATTCTAACTTGATATGCTGTACGTTTATACTACTACAACTGGCGGTAAATAGTATTTGAAATATAATATATATTCCAACGCCTTTCACAAAAAAATCATATAGAATCAGTGGAATAATGATCAGGGCAGGTCGTAGTACAATGGTAGAACAATGGATTATTTTGGTATTTAATTTCTAATACATTCTAACATTGGGGAATATAATATAGATGTCTGCATATTGAAGCTTAGTAAATGCCTTTACTTCTATTACATGATGTTCTTCCTGTGAAGCATATTTTATACATTCTTCATTAGACCATAGTTATTTGCCTACCCGATATTTTTCATTTTGGAAAATAAAAATAACAATTTTTATTATATTCTGCCGACAGTGTATTGGTCTTTAGAAAATTATAATAATAAATGGTGATGGAACAAGTCATATAAATCATGAAGAAACAAGTCGTATAAACCATCATTTAACATGAACAAAGTCTGGTTACTAGTATATATATCTATAACAAAAGTCAAATTTATAACAATTACTAATATTGAAAATAATTGTGCATTCAAATCTGAACAATTTATGTGTACTTGTGTTTATAACAATTATTGACAGCTATATTGATCAATTATATTTATTTTCTGTCAACCAACCATTCATAATCTCTAATTATTATTATTTTTATATTGGACCTGACCGACTGGCCAAAATATCAAATTATATTTATTTATATTTTCGACCACCCGAGCCAAAATCATCACAGAAAAAAACGTAAACTAGGTAATCAAATAACTATGGCCTAACTCAACAAAATAATCTTACAAATGCACAATGATACTAACTTGGATATCTGTATGATAACTTACCATTGCAGTGTACTCTTATATAATTTAGAGGTCCAGTGGTGACAGTTATTGAGATAACATTTTGTATATGAACCCAAGCATTATTCCATTTGAGTTAATCTGTCATAAGTCATAAATCTTGGTAAGTCTGTTTGAACAAAAGTGCTCAGATTGATATTTAATCGACTAGACTAAATCAACATTCCATATTTCAGACAATTGTCCCACTATGACCCTCCTGTTATAACTGGACAGCCTTATATTTGCTGAATTTATTTAATTTAATTTAATTAATTCAGTAATGATTTAGAACAATGCATGTTACAAAGTGAAATACGTTGGTTTCATTGCAAGTTAATGACAATGTTTGGGATATGAGAATTAATGCAATTCTTTATATTGATGCAAATGCTAATCTGCTATATTATAAAGTCATTCATGTGTGTTGCAGAGTCATGTAGAATCACCAATTACAGACAGGATCCTAAACACATTAGAGAGAGATCAGTCAAAGGTTGGTATGCCTGTCCTCATTATCTCTATTCTCTTCGTAAGAAAGATGTATTAACTGCAGTTTCATACATACCACTGCCTATATTAGATGTTCCTACTGGTCTTGACCAAGGGCCCATTCCACAGAACAATTGTAATGTTACGAGAGTCGTAAGTAACTCCTATACGTTAACATTCAGTTGCTCAGGAGTTACGACCCTCGTAGCGCTATGATTGTTGTGTGGAACGGGCCCCAGCGAGATTAGGCCATTGGCTCTGGCTGAGTCAGTAGAGCATTGGACTCACAATCCAGTGACTCAGGTTCAAATCCCAGGATCGGCATGATTCTCAGCTACTCTAATGAAGACATGATCATACTAAACTAGTGCCTGAAACTTTTGATCTTGAATAATTTAATGATAATTTATGAGCATGCATAATGGTCGTAATCTTGAACTATGGAATGTTAAACCATAATATTGGAACTATATAATGTTAAAACATGATCTTGAATTATGTACCTGTAATGCTAAAATCAGAATTACTTTGCATTAATGAATTAATTTCTACTTGAACATGATAGATTAACGAACTGGTTGACAACATGCAACAGAAATGGCAAGAGACAAGGTCTGCACTCAAGGTATTTGGATCATTAGTGCAACCAACTCATTTGTTGTAATAGAATTGTTCTTACATGTGCAAGATATGTAGACAAAGATACAAAAATTAGTTCCTACCCTGCAAATAGTTTGCATAAGCTCTGTATTCTGACATATATTGTTTCACAGGGTTTGTCAAGCCCAATTATGAATTTTCCTTTAAGAATAAAAGAGGTTTATTCAAGCAAAATACCAGGCTCTGAGATTACGAAACATATTTGAGTACTAGTTCATGCTCAACAAAGTTTTGTTCATAAATCCCCATATGAAATTTGAGCTTGAGCATGAAATTGTACTAAATTAGATTGGTAATCTTGGGTCCAGGTAAATCTACAGATATATTTGGTAATCTCGGGACCAGGTAAATTTACAGATATATTTGCTAATCTCGGGGCCAGGTAAATCTACAGATATATTTGGTAATTGTCTAGTTCTTTTGATTGACAATATTAAAGAATACAATTAATAATGTCATAGCTGTTGCTAGATTGAAATGAAATCTTACTAAGAACTTCCGTCTTGATGAAAGTTTTCCATTGTTTGATGCATCAGGATTCGGACCTAAGTATCCGGGGTCTGGGCAGACGTTCCAGTTCATATGGCGTCATCATCGACTCTGAGCAACCCCACTTCATAGGCATGGACGAAGACATCCTCAGCACTGGTGTCAAGATCTACAACCTCAAGGTAGTGTGGAACCTCAAGATAGCCATTGACTTGTTGGTAGTGTGGAACCTCAAGATAGCCATTGACATGTTGGTAGTGTGGAACCTCAAGGTAGCCATTGACATGTTGGTAGTGTGGAACCTCAAGATAGCCATTGACATGTTGGTAGTGTGGAACCTCAAGATAGCCATTGACATGTTGGCAGTGTGGAACCTCAAGATAGCCATTGACATGTTGGCAGTGTGGAACCTCAAGATAGCCATTGACTTGTTAACAGTGTAGCTGTGTGAAACAAGATGCTCCTACTGGTCCTGGCCAGAGGGGTTAACCAGTTGGACTCACAATCCAGCAACTTGGGTTCAATTCCCAGGATCAACATGGTCCTCTGTTACAATGGTGCCCAACATGGGATCTTCTCTTTGAATTGTTACAATGGCACCCAACATGGGATTTTTTCTCTGAATTGTTACAATGGCACCCAACATGGGATCAACTCTCTGAATTGTTACAATGGCACCCAACATGGGATCAACTCTCTGAATTGTTACAATGGTGCCCAACATAGAATCTTCTCTTTGAATTGTTACAATGGTGCCCAACATGGGATCTTCTCTCTGAATTGTTACAATGGTGCCCAATATGGGATCTTCTCTTTGAATTGTTACAATGGCGCCCAGCATGGGGTCTTCTCACTGAATTGTCATACTGAGACACTGAAGTAACACGTAAACATCACTGAAGAATTTATTTTCAAAGTTAAATACATTATCTTTTTATATGTTACCATGTGAACAGACATAATTTCATTCCTAATATATATATTATTTTGTTTGCAGGAAGGTCGAACATATATCGGGAATGAAAATGCACAAAGGAATCTTGATATAGGTAAGATGTACGATACATACATAGGTAGAACACTTACCACTACAATCTACACTATTCATTAAGATTAAGATTACACTGATATATATAGGATTTGCAATTTAATAATCGCATGAAATCATTTCAGATTTAGACCAAAGCTTACACACATAGAAGCTATGATATAAGCAATGGTGTACAGGGATAGAACTAGACACTTGCCCTGCAGCATGATCCATTTCTCCTAATGTTAAATGTATCCTACGGGCTAGTAGAAATTTCATGTTTTGTTATTTCTATCATTATTTGGGTGTTTTATAGTTTAGTTCCACCCCTGGGTGTAGCTACTAGGAGGCCATAAGGCATACAGCTGATTTGTCTTTAGAAAGCAAGTTCAGTATTACCGCCGGCCCCCATGGCAACATGTCAAATGGACCTGCATTTTTATTTAATTTCTGGCTACACCATTGATAAGTGAAAAAATATTGAAAGTGGCTCCAAAAAAATGATTCTACATCACCAACTTAATAAAATGTCTAAAACTCATTACCATATTCTTTGTTTTAACAGTTCTGTCAGGGCCGAACATCAAACCTGACCACTGCATTGTGAGGAACCAGAATGGAGTGGTGACCATTGAGCCGAGACGTGGGGCATCTGTGGCCATCAATGGCAAGGACATACACGTGCCAACACGACTCGTACAAGGTGAGGCACTTTGCAGCAGTCCATTCTACCTTAATGGATTACCTTGTTCAACTGTCAATCAGAGTTGTTTGGATGGATTTTCATCAAAATGTTCTTTCGACCATGAATGTAGCCATCATTGATCTTTGATTTCCTTTTCCCAATATCCTGGATGAATTGTGGTCTTTCTTGACTTTTTTTCTCCAAATATATACAAAAAAGTATTTAACAGTTTTTTTTCAACTGTGAATGGTTGTTCTTTGGGAAAATAACGGCACATTGGTTTTGAGAATTCGTGAGAACAATTTCCCAGTTTTTGATTATTTATAATAAATTTCTTGACTTTGACATGAATTTTCTTTCTTCAAATTTCTTTCTTGCACTCCTACTTATCATTCGGGTACCAGTTTTTGAATGACCCAGGTTTTCGAACAGTCATATTTAATGGATTTATCACATTATAATGAGAGATATTATGTCATCAATTATGCAAAGGACAATTATATACTCAACAAAATAAATTAATAGCCAACAGATATTTTGTGGGGAGGTTTTCTATCATATTTTGGAACTTGGCTTGAGGAATCTAGTGGTATGATTCCTCAAGTCTGTCTGCAAGTTCTTGAAGAGTACCTGGAGCTTGTAGATATTTAAAAATGCTTCATTATTCAAAGAATATAAAGCTAAATTTAACTGTCCAAAAAAGCTATTGGCCCTTAATTAATGTTGATGAGTATAGGATGAACAATTTTAGGTTTTGATTGATATATTTTGTCAACCCAATATGATCTACACTTATTTGTTTGAAAACTGTGTACCAGAGGATGTACACATGTTCAGTCCAAACAAGAAACATGTTTTATCATAATGCTTCAGTTTTCTAGCTGTATTCATGAATTATTCCATTGTGTCAACAGGCAGTGCTGTGTTTCTGGGCAAAACTCACATGTTCCGCTATAACAACCCAGCCGAGGCAGCCAGACTCCGCGACCACAGGAAGGTACTGCTGGCAATGACATTTCCTGGGATACCGTTACATGATATATGTCGAAGAGCAGTATCAGAATAAACTTTACTGTTTGATTTCCAATCCGCATTCAATTTTTTTAATACAAATCATTTTTTTAAATTAGTAATAATAAATATTTGTCTATTAGAGTGTGAGTGAGTGAGTGAATTATTGTTTTACATCACAGTGGGTAACTTTAACTCATGCGTGATGAATAATGTTTAATTATACTATTGATGGCTTGTCTCTAAGAATAAAGAAGTTTGGAGGAATTTAATTTAACATGGAGGAGGATGTAACTCATGGTGATATTTGCTTTTTAAATTTGTATAACTACTATCTGAGGATCTACAAACCAGGTGTGAATATAATTTATTTGTTTGAAACACTGAAAAAGAAATTTATCAGTTATCAAAGAACAATAAGCATGAACAGAACAGACATGATATGATATTATTTTTTTCTCCAGAAATTATTTTTTACAAAAAATTTACATAAATGATAATCATAAAGCCTACAGCATTTGTGTGCAATACCTAGCTACAACCCTGCCAATGGTGGGTCTATGGAATGCTATGAAACTGATGCTATTGTAGCCAGGTGTGATATAAGATGCTCCTACTGGTCTTGGCCAGCAGAGGTTATCCCTTTGGCTCAGTCAGTAGAACGTTGGACTCACAATCCAGCAGATCGGGTTCGAATCCCAGGATCTGCACGGTCCTCTGTTACACCATATTACACATGTTTATGTAGATGTATTATGTTCATGCTAATGGTGGGTCTATGGTAGGCTATGGTAGGCTATGAAACTGATGCTGTAACGTGGCTGACTTCTGTTCCTCCAGAGTCTGAAGGACAAGGATATCCTGGAAGAGAAGCTGACATCGCTGATGGATGAGGACATAGATGCCATCTCCACCCCAGGATATGGCTTCCCCTTCATGCTGTTTAACCCCAAGTGAGTGCACCATGAAGTGAATGATCTAACCACATGCTGTAATTAATCTGCCAGAGTATATATACCTAATGCAGTGTATGTATTGCAGTGAGCAGAAACTGTGATGAAAATTTAATATTATTATATGCTCAATATTGCAACATTCTTCCTACTGCTAGAATAATCCAAATTGACTATATTTAGGGTAATTATTTACTTCAGCAAGGAGAGGAAATTTAATTTAATTATTTTTTTTCAAAGAAATTTAATTGATTTGAAATCGTTCAGTTAATTAATTAATATATGCAACATTTGATGTAAAGTCTGTATTGTTTCTTCAGGACTAGCTACAATTTTGTAAAGTAGCAAAATATGGAATAATTGATGAATTGAGATACAAATTAATAAGTGCATATACCAATAGGTGTGCAATCTGACTATTGTATAGTAGGGACATGGTAAAAATAACAGATATACTCAATAGTTGGCATTATTATTGCTATCACTAAAAACTAGAACAGAGATGGCATAGTGGAAGTGTATCAGACTACAATGAGTGAGTGATTATGGAGTTTAACGTCACTGCGGGAATCTTTCACCCATTTGCGACGATGTATCAGACTACAAGTCTGAAGGGTTCTTTGTTTGGATCCTGTATATGGTTGAATAGGAAATTGAGATACAATTATCTGAAAACAAAGTGAACAATTAATCACTTTAATAGGTCCCCCTATTATATATCAGGGATGCGAATCATGGGACATATAACCACATAGTTGTTGCAGGGCCTTATCCCACTATAAACAGATTGGTATATTACTGAAATACTGTGGATATTGACAAAAAAACACCCCTACCCCCAATGGAAACTGTCAGCATTTGGTATAACACCTAACATATACCATTCCCTAACCCAAGCCCCATCCCCTACCCCCTGTGGAAACTGTCAGTATTCACTATTGGTATGTCCTAAGTTTAGATGGTATCATTGATATATTCATGAACATATTTCATAATGTTTGTCCATAGACTATTTAGGAGTTTCTTCATGTGTTGCATATGAATGAACATTAATGACATTCCATATGCATGTTTTGTTTTTAAAGCATGTGTTCATAAAACAGTAGCATGTTCTGTATTGCATTATAAATAACTTGGCATGTTAAACTCAATACGGAAGTAGCAATTTTGCTATGATTTATTTAAAGGATTTAGCTGCAATAGTACATATTTTATACTGTTTTTGAGGATATGAAAATTTCGTTTCAATTACATGTGTATAGCTGCTCTTATAGAGGATTTAACAGGTATCGGAAAACAACTAATTTCCTGTTTAGTTTGCATGAAAGCAGATGTTTCTTCTTAGCTAATGAACCAAATGCAATGTGTTATGCAAGCATGCATTTTCACTTATTGGTTGCTGAGTGCATATGTATTAAATTTGGTTTTGGTTAATCTTCTGTTACACCCATGAACATTCTTGATTTACAAAATTAATTATACTTTAAGTTTCTTAGTCTGTTTCCTTTGAGGTTAATTGGATGATGATAAACAGACAGGACTTATTACTGCAGTTTTCAATGAAATGTTTATTGATGTTATTATAGCATCACATCTGTTTTTCAAGGTTATTTATTTCACAAGTACAATACGTACTAGTTTGGTGAAAATTTTCATGGTTGTTTCCAATCAAACCCATCACTTAATTAATGTTATTATTAAGAAGTACATTTTCTTTTAAATTGCCAAATATTAAGCATGCACATTGATCCTTGTTAAATTTTTATTTAAGAAAAAGCTATGACAAACTGATCGATGTTTTACTTTCGTTAACATTCCATGACCTGTTCATGACAAATTCCATAACATTTACTGATATACAGCAGCTATTTCACTTCCATTAAAAGTCTGTGATACTGACAAGTAATATACATCTATGGCAAACTGATAACTGTTTTGCTTGTGCTTATCACCAACATATCACTGTTTGACTTGCATTAAAAGCATATTTATACTACAGCTTACCACCAAAATACAAGAATAATGACAATAAAGATTTAGTTTATTTTTTTGTGTTTTTAAACATAAAAGAAAATTAAATTGGGGATTTAGAGCCACTTTCAAGATTCTTTCACTTATATATGTTTCTAATGATGATTATAAGTAGATCGAAGAACATCCAATGTGTCCGATGTGTACCATATCAATATGAATTTCTTGTCTTTTACTACCTTGGTATGAGGGACATTTATTGGACAAGGGACATTTATAGTAAGGGCGGATAACTGCATGACTGTAGCATGTTGCCCACTAATAATTGCGCTTTGTGTTTGGCTATGCAGCCTGAAGTCTGCTGAACCATGGTGAGTTGGCTATTGGGAATCAGTCAGTAGATAGATAGCTTCACCATGTCCTCAGTATCTCACCTACACCTACAACAACCTCACAGCATACTCAGTCCATCAGTTATGTTTGATTCATAAATACCAAAACCAATATACAAAAGAAAATACACCCAAAAAAAAATAGAAGAAATTTCATAGTACCGTAATCGGTAATTTGAGCAATATTTGTGGTAATATTATGCTTTATTAATGGATATTATTATTATTATTAGTAGTAGTAGTAATAGTATTCGTATTATTAGTATTATTATTGCATTTAAAAAAGTAAATATTAAGTGTCTATATTTAGTTTGGCCATAAGTATGTAAATGATGGAAATAGGTTCTGCATATGGCATTAATTGTTATTGCTCCTTTTCGCTTTATTTATATGGTAACGTAATCACTCCCAATTTACATTGAACAAATGCCAGTTTAATTACCTTGAACAGAAGGAAACTATTACCAAACATAACTGATGTGAGATTTGAGAATGCTCACCAGAGTTTGGCTAGCCTGTGGCATGAAATTGCATGTTGATGTTGCATGAACTTGAAATTGCATATTTATTGCAAATTTATTGCATGTTAGTAGGCAAGTTGCATGTGATAGTCAAGTAGTACATTGTTGCATGTTTTTTTCACTGTTTGCATGCTGTGAATATGTCACTTGGTGAAAGTTGTTGCTTCATATACCACAAGGTTTAAATTAAATATCCTGAATGGTTATGGAAATGGTTGTAAAAATTGATCTTTAATCTTGTCATCAAGATCCCAATTTGTAAGGAGAAAAATTAACTGACCATTTGTCATAGTTTTGAGTGGATGAAAATTAAAAGTAATTGCCAAAAATCATTCATCGATTTCATATTGTAAATCCTGCTTCAATTTCTGACATTTTCATCCTAATATAGTTAGATGCATGATATATTAACTGTAACATAGATTAGAAAACATTTATTAACGTAATATTAACATAATATTTCATTGTATAACAATGTTTCTGAACAGTAGGTTGGTTGAACACTTACATGTAGATGCTCCAGATAGTGGTACCAATGTTATGAACTTTTCAGATTCTTTTCTATAATTATTCAGTACATTTAGAAATAAAGTATCATTTTCTAAAAGTGTTTAATATTATCCTCCACGAACATCCTGATAGATGTGTGAGTATTTAGTATTACCAATGCTCATATATAGACATATGTAGGCATAATGGCTACACCCAATAGATTCTAACATAAGTAGGTATTCAGTCTACAATTGGCTTCTCCTACACCATGGCTGCATTCATGCTGCACTACATTTCACTACACTACACTACTATTCTACAACGTATTAGTTCGCTGAATAGCAGAAAATTGGTTTGTAAATGCATGCAGTCCATTCGCTTCATGCTTTGGATTTTCTTACAAAACACTATGGGGTTCTAACTTGTATTGAAAAAGTAGCACTCATAGTACAATGTATACTGACTGAACGGCACCCGTAGCACTACATAGTGAAAAGTAGTGTAAACTGAATGCACCCCAAATATATAGTGAAGTGGTTGTAATGTAGTAATTTTGGCCAACTGTATACTGAATGGCCAAACAGTATGTTAATTTGTTGATCAAGTTGGTTTAAACATATTTTATTGTCGAAACAAAAGGATTGACACAAAAGCCAATCCGGCTTGTGTAAGTGTTGCTCCTATGCATAGAAAATACAACAATTGAGTTCGCAGAATATACTAGCACTCGGAATCAACTGCATTTACTCAGTGAAAATGTTCTTGGACAGATGAATAATTTATCCCCATTAGAACTATTAGAACTTAAATGGTTAATATTTGAACTTGGCTTATTATTTGATAACACATGTTTGCTTTTGAGTTTTTGTGCAGTGTTGGTGTGTTTTAAATGTTTGTTGATTTGCATTTGCTTCTTTATCCAGATTAATAGGCTTTAATTAATATATTTACAATAATAAATATATAAACTCATTCAAAGAATTGCTGATTCAATTAAAGTGTTAGCTTGGCCTTCCTCTGCATTGATTAAATGTCAAACATGTATTTGCTACAATTCCCAAATATTTTATCATAATGCAGAATATCTTATCATAATACAGAATATCTTATCATTGTACAATGTATGCAGCTATTTTGTCATGTTTATGACATGGATTTTATACTGGGCATCATTTCTCAAAGCTCGTATCTACTACAAGCCCCTAATAACTCTCATAGCGATCTTCTATATATGACGATCAGGCACTTACAAGAGCTAATTAGTAAATATGAGAGCTTTGAGGAACAATACCCAGTTTGTTTAACAAAATAATCACTTGATTAGCAAGATTCACCATGTTAGTCCCGATTAGCATGAATTCTATATTTTATAATGCTTCTTTTGCATTATGGTTTTCATTGATCAAGACGTTTTATTTTATGAAGTTTGGAATTTATTCTACATGTAGTTTGTTGTTGATATATCCCAGGATGCATGTTGCCATCTTACACTACTGTAGTAGGAAATGAATCGGCCATTTTGAGAGCATGTTCTTCATATAATATTTAAGCAAGTTTTGTATAATTTCCTGTAATTCTATATTTTTATTAATTTTTGTTTTAAAGCCTGGAGCTGGAAAGGAACTACAACACTGAACAAGAAAAAGTCGAGCAAGCCAAGTAAGTGAATATTTACTTAAAGTTTTTCACTATTCATCAGTAGGTCTAATGGCTAGCCCTGGGTAGTGTTCTACAGAGAGATCGTAGTGCTACGAGAGTCGTAACTCCCACGAATCTTTGTTTACCCCCATTTCCCAAAAGCATATTTAAGCAGGTGTTCTGAATATTTGCACAATATAAATGTGTATTATAATAATAACAATAATAATAACAATAATATTTTAATATAATAACAATAATATAATAATAATAATATTTTAATATAATAATAATAATAATATAATATTATAATAATAATAATAATAATATAATAATAATAATAATATAATAATAATAATAATAATTGAATATTATAATAATAATTATTATTATTAACATGGCATTGTACCTCTCATAGCGCTACGATCATTCTGTGGAAAGGGGGACTGAGTGTTGCAAGTTAACACATTGATACCACACACTATGACCAGTATAGTAAGGAAAACCAGTAAACACTATGTCATGTCATGTTTGACAATTATACTTCTTTCAAGGAGAGTTCAATGAAAAACATTCTCTTGTGACAGGCATAGTAGAGGATCGTATAGAATCTCAATAAGTGTAGGTGTACTTGAATCTGTCGAATTTGACCCGTAAGAGTACTCTAGTCACCAATTTTCGTGGAGTCAACTATAATAATAATACAACTCTGCATTTGTCGTTATAATGACTACATGTGTCATTTATTACAAGAGATGAAAAAGAACGTATTGAGTGTATAAAATACCCTGGAGTTATTCCCCTTCCCATGCCACCCACACCATCATACACACCACCAATGGCACTGTTTGTGCAATAATGGTCAACATTGATTTTGTCGGGTAGCATACATGTCTCTGTTATTGACACACCTCGGTTCTGCCTGTCACACGGCACTCTGAATGTACTGTCAACGCTGGCACTATTGAGGCTATAAATGGGCAATTGTCTGTTGATTCTTTGAAGTCTTTATGGAGGATTTAATATGAAGGACCATGTTGTACCCAGTGTGCTGTGCCTTGGAGCCAGACCAGTCTTCAATGGTATGTACACTCCTCTATGTCTGGGGTGGAACTGAACACTGCTTAGTTGCTTGGGTGAAAGCACTTCCTTTTGGTCATTGATCGGTAGAATTTCTGTGTGCGTGTATTATAGACGCATACTTTCTGGAAGACAAAGAAGTAGCGAATTGTACATACGGAATATGTTATCGTGTATATGCCAACATTAATCATTTGTATTTATTATACCAATAAATAGCTGTTGTTTGATGATAGTCAACATGAAATGCAGTATTGCAACTTATCAAAGGTATTACCTTGAGAAAAAATCAGGCAACTTTATTGATATTCTTCTCTCTTCGTTCTCCTTATTTTACCATCTCCAAATAATTTAGTCTGTTTTTTTATGTTTTGTATTCTACCATTATTTTGAAATACTTCCATGATTTTGGTGTCATTGACTATATAGTTATTATTTTTATTTTTTAAAATTTTATGTTATTTTCCCAACACCCCCACCCCTCCTTATTTGCTTAAAGCAATTCCTTGACAGCAATGAGAATGATAATGAGGATTTTAGTATACAATCTGTTACTTATGTGAGTGCTAGCAGGTTTACTGCACCATCTAGCACTATGGATGTTGCAGGGTTTCTCCTGCCCTAAACTGATAAGCCATAATATTAGTGAAATAATCTTGAAAGCGATTCCAAACACCAATCTAAAACAAAAATTAAATTAAAAAATAATAAATTAGGTGACTGATGTCAATCACTCATTGTTATTGACGACAGTCCCTAGTAGTTGGGGAAATTTTATAGACATTTCTTGCTGGTCACATGGACACAGCAATATAGTGCCACATGTATATCACTGGATATTATGTACAGAGGTAGACTTTGCACCACAATATATCGGGATTGTATGTAATATATCCTTTTTCTTTTTTTATATATATAAATATAATATATATCTCCCACCAATCAATTCTACAGTGGTTTAATTAGAAATGTTGCATAGCTTTATAATGGGAATGGTGTTTCCATGGAAATAATCATATTCGTATATGATGATATTGATTCTTCGCAATATTGAGATGTTTCACCCGAGGGAGATATTTCTCTCTTCTACAGAGATACGAGTGTAATCATAATATTTCTCAAGGAATAACAAAATGGTGTAGCTGGAAGATTCATATTATCAAATCAGTATTAAAAAATATCAAGTTCTTAGTGTTTATAATCATTATTATAAACACTAAGAACTTGATATAAGTATTGATTTCTATACTCAAAAGTTTTTATTTTGTATTGACGTTCAATGGATTCTGAATTATGGATGATTTGTGATAATACGATTCGACATTATTTATCGACAATGTAACGCTTTCTTGGAGATGCATCTATTTTTAACCAAAATGATAACCATACCATAGATTTCAGAAGTCAGAGATAAATATTTTGACACTGGCGACAACCATACCATGCCTAGAAAGAGTCGGAGATAAATATTTTGACACTGGTGAGAACCATACCATGCCTAGAAAGAGTCAGAGATAAATATTTTGACACTGGTGACAACCATACCATGCCTAGAAAGAGTCGGAGATAAATAATATGTTGACACTGGTGAGAACCATACCATGCCTAGAAAGAGTCAGATTTAAATCATATTTTGACACCGACAACAACTTTCATGGGTTGTAGAAATCAGGAATCATCTTGATAGCCATTCACCTGTAATACCTGTACTTGTATGTGCTACTGATCAGTGCTTCATTATCTCACCTGCCTATGGAACAATCCCGTGTATTGTTCTGTATTGATTCCATGGTGCATGTAGCCAGAACAGAACAGTGACAGTACATCTGCAAGCAATCAGCCAGATTATCTCAGTACGATTCTATAGCTTTGCGGCTCTTGTCTCATTGGTCAGTGAAGATTAGATGGCTACTTTGGAAGATTTAGCCATATCAGAATATAGAGGCATACCTCTAGAACCTACCATACAGCTAGCTCAAATAAATATTTGAATAATTAATTCTTGCCAAATTAGATTTCACCTATCCCTCAGGTGTATCAGAATAATACCTGTGTTTCCGGTAACCTGACTGACCCTATTAAAGCATACGACCCTAAATATTTTGTTCAAGAATTGTTTTTAATCTATTTTATTCCAACCCTCGACCCTTGTCTTTGAACAAAACTTGACTTGCTCCACTTTTACATTATATATAGGTGTTTGGATACATGTACCTTCAAAGCACTAACTATAAATGGATGTACCTTCAAAGCACTAACTATACATAGATGTACCTTCAAAGCACTAACTATAAATGGTGAAACATTTCTGTGAAATGATTTAAACCAGTTCCACTTGCCTCAGAATTGCAAATCGTCTATAGCAGCAAGTGAATGTATGCCTTTTTTAAATATTAGAAATGCTTATTGACGCAAATAACAAAATATTACAATAGGTTGCTCACATGATATTTGACAGGCTTGCCCATGTTGAAATGTCAGTTAGAACATGCATGAAAATGATATCACTTGATCAACAAAATTCTGATTAATATGCAGGAATTTTCGCGTTTGACATTAAATGTGGCAAAACTAAAGATTTCTAATCTTAGTGAGAGTGGCTCTATTATCAATTTATCTCAAATGTTGAGGACAATTTTGAAATGCAGATCAGATGGCAATGTTTAACTTCATGTGCACCGAGCCTTGAAGTCATTAGGTTACTAAACTTGCTGATCCATGTTCAAGATATAATTATACAAGTCAAAGTGAAACCATTTTAAACATTTTTTGGCAAGGATGTGAAAAGATTATGTAGATGTATTGTTAGCAACATTGATATCAGTGACTTAATTTGTACCAGCTGATTAGCACAAGTGACTAAGCTTGACACAAGCTCTGTAAAGATTGTTTAACAACCTTATACAACTGCAGTTTTGGCAATGGTCCATATACTATTTCAATGAACACATAAAGGACACGACTAAATTGCCTGGCAATTGAAAGGCAATACGGATCATTTATCGGATAGTTTAACACAAACACTGATTTCCATTTGATATGGAATTGAATACTAGTACCCTAACAAGATTTGGGTATTGTGATTGTGGAAGTTAAATATATTTATCTGTCACAATCAGGGGGAGTAATTGTAGATAAATTCCAGTCAGTCAGAGAAATATATTCCATGACAGTATGTGAGAGGTGTCGGGCATTATTGCTGGTGAGTACACGATTGTATCACACGTGTCTGGCTATGTCTGATATAGCCACTGTCTGATATCATATATGATTTGTGATTTTCAAGATTAGCAGTTTCGACCTGTTTGTGCATATGTGTGTTTAAATAGTAATTTATGAAATAATGTATCTGAATGTTTCTTATGGTGAATGTATAGCTAGTATATGTTTGTAGTGATATTAGGGCAACACTTCCTCAATTAAATTCCAATGTTTTGGTATTCTCTAGGAACATGAGTTAAAACTTATATATATATACTCAACAAAATAAATTAAGGATGGGCACAAAATGTATGGTGAAGCTTTCTACCAAATTTTGGAACTGCTCATGAGTAATCTGGTGTCCTTGTTCTTCCAATGCATCAGCAGGTTCTTCAAGAGTATGAGTCTGTAGGCATTTGGAAAATCTTCATTGTTAAAATAATATGAAGCTAAATGTAAATGTCCAAAAAGGCTAAATACCCTTAATTAATTTTGTTGAGTATATATGACAATACACACACACATGCACACATGCATGCACACACACACATGCACACACACACACATGCATGCACACACACACATGCAGACATGCACACATGCACGTGCACACACATACACACATAAGGTCTATTACTTCATGTTTTTACATATTAACATTATTATTCATCATCACTCTCTCCCTGTTTCATCTTCACACTCCCTGTTTCATCCTCACACTCCCTGTTTCATCCTTACACACTCCCTGTTTCATCCTCACACACTCCCTATCCTCACACACTCCCTGTTTCATCCTCACACACTCCCTGTTCCAGACATGAGATAGAGAAGCTGCAGGAGGAGTTAGCCAGAGCCAGGGAGGCCCGGGATGAGATGGACGAGGAGATGTGGAGGGAGAAGAGCGAGAAGCGTCAGCAGATGGAGGACAAGAAGCAGGAGCTGCAGAGGAAGATCAAGGAGGCTCAGGAGAGGCAGGACATCGCTCAGGAGGAGCTGGACAAAGCTCAGCAACAGCTTACGAAGGAGAAACATGAGAGTGAGTGATTCACAGCAGTGGCGCCCGACCTAAGGCAAGGGGTTAGCCAGGGGTGAATAGCAGTGCAGGCCCGCATGCTACTAAAGTGTACTGTGGGAATTGTATGCCATAATCAAAGACAAATTGATCTGCTGGCATGGCCCTTCTGGTCTAATAGTAGCTACGCCCTTGTAAGGGATAGGTTAATTCATTCTATGGTGTAAAGTAAGATACCATGTACAGTAAAATACTGCATATCAGATTTGATGCTTCTGAGGAAGAATTATGAGAGATATAAGAATGTTTTACAGCAATTGTGCCAATCCTGAAGGAAGGTGTGAATCATGTCATGTGAAGTAAAATAACATTGACCTCATAGACCTTAAGCATACAGATTTGGCACAATACATGTATTCATATTAATATTATTAATATTATTATTATTATTACTATTATTATTGTTATTATTATTATTAAAATGCTACTCTAAGCCTCCACTTAATACATAGCAACTTGGTTTCTCATCATTCAATCTTGCAGAAAAAGAGAGAATCCAGCAAGAAGCTCAGAAGGTCCTCAGCTTGAAGGAAAGACAGAAGGGTACGACTTCAGAAGACATCGGCATCCAGACAGACACAGGGACGTTCGACAGCAACGACATTCCAATCAAAGGAGACGTTGGAAGGGAGATAAAGAAAAGAAAGATTTCAGTTGAAGGTCGCTTGAAGAAGGTTGTGCAGTCGGAGCTACTCACTGAGCTGTCCATCAGGAAAAAGTCAAAAGAGCTGAGCACCAAGAAAGATGAGCTTGAGGAACAGATTGATGAAACACAGAGGGATTTTACCCAAAAGCTGAGAGAGATAAAAGCCGCTCAGCAGAAGATGAATGAAGAGGAGTTCCATCGGTATGACGATGCTCTGAGCCAGGCTGAACAAATAGAACAACTTCAGTCAAAGAGGGAACAGCTTCTGGCTTACATGCGAGAAAAGGAAGACTTGATGAATGTAGAATCCGACACTCCTAAGACCATGAGGGCAGCCTGCAGTGAACATAAGTTGGATACATTGCACGAGAAGCCAGACGAAAGTAGTGGTTTGATAAGAACAGCTAGTGTGCTGACTTTGTCAGAAGCCCAGGAGAGGAACATCATAATGCCACCTGGGTCAGTGGATTCAAGTCTATATGCTGACTCGGCTTCATCAACAAGTTCATATTCAGGATCTCCAATTCTGTCATCGGAGAATATTTATGGACATAAATCCAGGAAATCTAGGTTGTCTGAAAAAGCTCTCAGTGTAACAGAAAGATTGTACAGATCTGGAGCTCCTAAGTATGACTTTCTGAAGAAGTATGCATCACCATTTTCTTCTCCTTCGCAATCTCCATCTGTCTCTCCATCACACTCTGTGGAGAGGATGCAAAGTCCATCAAGAGTTGGAGACAGACCGCCGGTATATGAGTTCTTGAAAAAGGGTGAAAGGACACACATGTCTCCACAGCATGTCTCTTCAGCAGCACCTACAGTTGACAAGAGAATGAAAAGGCCAAAGGAAGACATTCCAGTCAAGCATCCCTTCTTAAGGAAAGGTGATGGCAGGCAACAAAATACCTCCCCAGTTCCTCACAAGCGTGTGTATAGAGATAGGACCGAACCAGAAAAGTATCGCTACCAAAGAAGGAAAGAAGAGACTCTGTATCAACCTTATTCCACCAAGAGTCGAGAGAGAACACGAGAAGCTCATGGACAAATTGTGCACATGAAACCACAGCAAATTTCATGTGATCTGTCATTGCATGTGAGATCAGCTCAGCCTCCTAGAAGACAGAGATCATTGCATCGCAGTGCATCACGGGCATCGAGTTTAGCAAGTGTTCCAGAAGCCGTTCAAGAGGACCTGGAGCTGGCAGACAATCTCAATAGCTCCGTTCCTGATATTTCTAATGTGAAGAGAAGGCAGGGTGGATCAAGAAAAGACAGACCCAAGTCCATGCCAGTGGGTGTAGATATGGCCGATGCTCTGGCAGCATTCACCGAGACCATGGATCGCGACACAACCAGGGAGGCACTAAAGTTTGTTGAGTGTGTATCTGGAGACAGTCTAGTGTGGACCAGTTCCCAAGATCTTCCGACAGCTGACCAAACTTTGTACATACCTGATCACCACACAGCTGATGACCTCAGTGGCAGTACAGGTTCAGATAACACGGTGATACCAGGAACCGGATCCATGGTATCTTCTATTACATCTTCCATTGGGAGTGAGAGGGACTCATCAGCCGATGTGCCAATGGAGACCACTCCTGACAGTATTGCGAAAACACATTCTATGCCTGGCAAACACACCAGGAAGAGGGAGCACATGCCAATATCATTCCTGAGACAAAAATACAAGAAAGTAAAAAACGATCTTGGTGACGACATTCCAGTTGAAATATTCCTGCCACATTCAAGGACTGCTGGTGATGGTAAGTCCATTGAAACAGAACCTACTTCTCGTAGTGAGTTTAAACCTCAACCTGATCAAGCACAAGGAACATCATTGGATGCTTCTGGTGTGAATGGAAGGCCAGACAGCCCAGTTAGAGACCACACAACAGAAGCCAGTGTAGAAGGACACGACAGTGACAAAGACAATAGCTTCTCTCAAGATTCAATGGATGAGGATTCACTGGAAAACATTACCAACTTGCCAGTTGTTCAGGGAGGCCATGAATACTATTCACCTGTGGCCTTCAGTGAAGACGCTGTGATGGATGAGTTTTCCCCACAAGACAGTAATATCAGTAAGAATGCAAGGTCTGGTGAACATGAAGACCCTGCCACCTCAGGTCAGGCACTAACATTGGCAGATGCTTCTTCCATGGCAGCGGAAAGCAGTGTTAAACCTCAATACAACCTTGATTCTGGTAGTGATTTAGACATTGAACATGGAGTGAGTGGTGTGAATTATGGACAGGGTTCCTCATCACTTGGCAGTTGTGAGCTCAAATCTGATCTCATTGCACCTGCTCCACAATCTACTACTGGTGGAATTCAGGAACATGATGGACAAACTGTTGATTCTCCTATGCAAACTGTGCATCCTGCCCAAACTCATAGACCTAACCTTGGGACTGATGAATTAAATGTTTGTATTAGTGACGAAACCATACTGTCTCAAAAACCTTGTCAGCAAGCTCCACGATCACCAAGTATTTCTGAAACATCTCCATCAAAAACTTCCAGTGATGAAGCCATTAGACAGGCCATTCAGTCTGTACCCCATCAACATGTGGCAGAGACACAATTTGGTCAGTACCCTGAATCAGTTGGCCAGTTTAATACACCTAGTGACCAGACAAATCAACCACTGAGTTCTGGTGGTCATCGTAATGCAGTATCTGAACAACAAGCACATGTTCAACCCAGTGAAGAAGGACTACAGTACTCTGGAGCCAGTTTACATACTATACTGCCACAGAACAAGCCAACAGGTTTGATAGATACACACAGTGAATATAACCATCCAGAGGAAATGTGTGCTGAGCAGATGCCTGGAACCAGTTTGCCCAGAGAACAACCAGGAAACACTCATGTACTTTACACACAGACAGACCAGGAATTGCTTGATTCACAATCTATGCAATTGCAAATGCCCAATTTGCAAACAGGACAGAAGTACCAACTTGATGCACAAGCAGGTGTACATGGTAAAAGTGAACAACCAGGTCAGTTTACTGATCCAAGTGCCCTGCCATGTGGACAAGCTGAGCAAGTTGATGAATCCAATGGGGATCCTGTTCATACACAGTCCCATGTTCCCAGTACAGATGAGCAGACTAGGGGTCCAGGAAAGACCCAGAAACCAAGTAAACAAACTTCGTTGCCCAGTGGACCTCAAAAGCATGGTGGATCACCCATGAAGTACCATGTTCCTAGGAAACTCACTCCACCGGTACCATCTTCTGAAGATATCAGATCACAAGTATTGGGTGGACAAGGAGACAATGTGGATTTGGGGAAACCTAAGATGCCTATGAATCAAACGTCTGACCAGTCAGTCCAAGTTCCTGGAAAACGAGGACAGAGAGTTGGTGCGATTCAGAGTGGAACAGATGCTGATGGAGTCTATACTAACTCCCAGGAAGAAGCTAAGGGACAAAGGACATGTATGAACCCAACTGTGAACCCAGATGTGGACCCAACAGTGAACCCAGATGTGGACCCAACTGTGGATACCATTGGACCCAGTGGCCGGGGCAACTTCCCTGGTTCCTCCGGCTGGACAGGAATTGAGATGGAGTCCAGCCAGCACTCTGATGAGTCAACACCTCATGAGGACACTGCCAAGAAGCTTCAGGATCTGGAGAAGCTCCTGCAACACCTTGAACATAACAGGTTAGTTCAGTATATTTTGTTTTTATATTAGGAAGATATGACCAGTGCATGTACAGAATATTAGAAGTATTTTTACTAAACTGACAAGTCATGATATAAGTGAAAGAATATTGAAAGTGGCTATAGACTCCAATTAGGCCATAGTTCTTTGATTCCTGACCTAATTTTTTTTTTCCATTTTGAAAAATAGAAATAAATAATTTTTATTATATTCTTCTGACAGTGAACCCATATTTAGGTATTAATATTACTAATAAATGATAAAGGAACAAGCCATATAAATCATTTATATTTGACCCGACTGACTGGTCAAAATATCAAATTTTATTTAAGGGGAGGGTTGTTACCATAGTAGATTATTCGACCATAACCAAAGGACCTGAATTTGAACCTGGCATAGGTATACAGCATCAATGTCCTCAGGAGTTGCCCCTCAGGAGTTAGCCCTTGGCTCAGTCAGTTGAGCATTGGACTCACAATCTAGCAACACGGGTTCGAATCCCAGGATCCTCACGGTCCTCGGTTACAATAGGAAGCAGTGTCTCCAAGTTGCAGTGTACTTATCATCCTTAGTTCATCAGTACCAGTGTATTGGTACCTGCAGGTTTACTGCAGCACTATGTGTTACAGGTGTTGCAGGTTTCATCCTGTCATAAGCTGGCAAGCTTCATATAATATGAGTGAAATAATCTTGAAAAAATGGCCCCAAACTAAATGAATAAATGAATATTTTTATAAAACTAATTTTTACACACTGACCTTAATCCATCTACAACCATGTAAATTCTAAATATACATGAACACTTTTATTACTTTTATTTTTACTTCAAATATGTTCCACATACATACAAACATAAACTATTTACACATATAACTGTTATTTGGTTAATGCATATCAACAATTGATCAAGAGTTTACCAACCTACTTATGTAACCAACTTATATACTTGTCATTTAATCTGCACTTCTGATCAGGTTGATAAGTCCATTTACAAACAGAGAGCATTTAGAGCATACAGCAGGATATTTCTGTGCTTGAACAGATTATCCTTCAGGGTCTGCTTCCACTGAATGATCGTAGCGCTACAAGAATCGAAACTCGCTGCGCATGTATAGGGAGCTACAGTTCTCATCATGTTACGAATGTTTTGTGAAACAGGACCCTGAACAGTAATTGTGTATGAGTGGACGTAAAGCACTAATTCATTCATTCATCGTAATCAGATGTAAATCGTAATTGATATTCCCCATTCATTCTGAACTGAACTGAGTACCCCCCCAAAGCTAAGTTTCCTAGAAAGTTTTCAATCGGTCTGATCACCTATAACAATACATGCGTGTCACATACATATTACCTATGCTTGATTTATGACCTCAAGAAAGGCATAGACTTTATGGTTTACAGCATGTTTGAGACGAGGTTAAACGGAACATGTTGAGAGAGGTATTAGACAATGCATGAGCCAGTGTGTCCTTTGCTTGCTAGTATTTAGAAATCACATGATTTCTCGACTGTGTATCAAAAGATCAGGAGTTCTAAGTATTCCTATATTGATTTAGATTATACTTGTTATTGTACAGAACACGGTCTGTAATCAGGCAGTAGATAATGATTCCTCAGTGCCCTTTATGCAATGGCCGGTGTGGATAACAGGCTTTAGTTGCCACAGATCGTGTGGGGATTTTACCGACTCGGATAGACTCGGATATTCGACACCTGTGGATCGTAGATCTATAATATAATTCCTGGTGATAGCTGATCCCCCCCAGCTGTACTTGGTGATCGGTAGCACAGGAGAGATCTGGGATATTGTTGGGCCTGCTTGCCCAGTCATTTATTTAGACTCTGTGACAATGTTATGAGAGTGGTAGTGTGGAAGATAAGATTGGTGTGACAGTGACTACTACTACCTGAGAAGTGACTATCTGACTACCTGTAAAGTGACTGCCTGTATTGACTACACTAGACAGTTACCAGTACAAGAAATATATGGAATAACACTGCTGTTGTTGTGACATGTGAAACTCATTTTTTTCGTGCAAGCTGTCGATTCAATATGACTAATTTGGAATATCAGTAGTAGATAGAACGATAAAGTTTCAGTGCTGGACAATATGTTATGAGAATATTTGTGTTGACCCTGCATGTCCATGGAGACGGTTGATACAATTCTACAAGGACTTTGATATCATTACTCTTCTAGGGGTTAGCAGTGACAGCTCAGAAGCTAGACTGTGAATACTCAACCGTTTCTTATGTAGATGAATATAGCAAACAGACCGATCAAATTATGGAAATAAGCCTTGTTTGCTGTAAGACATTACCCAGGATCGGGCGCCATCGGTCAAGGATGTACTTTCGTACCATATGTGAAGAACTCATTGTACGTGAAGTTATGATGGTCTAGGTGACACTGCCCTACAATAGACATGTCGCTGTGGCTGGGGTACCTGACGATGATTCACTTTGTGTTTATTTTCATTGTGTTCGTCTTCAGGACCGGCACCAACGGAAAACGGAACAAGCGCCAGCGGTCTCGTACCAAGGGTGGAGAGGAGTCGGACAGTCCGGATCAGATGACGGATGACTCTCTCGGAGGTTCTGGTGAGGCTCGGAATTCTTTGAGATCCGGCGCCAAGATTACAATTTTAACATTTTGAGTACGATTTCCTGTTCAAGTTCAAATTTTATATGGGAATTTGTGAACTATATTTTGAATTGAGCATGAAATCGTACTCAAAAAGGTTTCGTAATCTCGTTGCCAAATCAGCTCTGAATATAGACAATATAGCACTTTGAAGGGTAATTAATGTCTGCAGGCTATATATAGCCTTGTGGGCACAATAATGTCCAAACTGTGTGTAGTGTATTATCAGTCAATTCGTGATGACAATGTCTGTCATCTATAGATTGTTTACAATCATGGTTTGTTGACATTTTTCGCAATAAAAAATACAATACTATGAAAAAGTTTGAAAATATTGTAAACCAGTGCGACTTGCAGAAAATGTAGCCTGTTGCCCAATATACTTGTGTAGACAAATCAAATGTTCATACTTTCAGGTAAAATACGTTTGACCATGAAATATGTCAACAAACTGTGATTGTATGCCTTTAAGATTCTATTAAGTTTTTTTAATAGCAATTTAAAAAATACACCATTAAACAGAAATACATGTACAAGTAACTAATTGATATTTATGCTTAAGATTCTATGTTTTAAAAAAAATAAGTTTATAGCAATAAAAGAAATATGAACAGTTAAAAGCAATATGTCAGTAGCTGATATTTATGCTTAAAATTTTATCGTGTCTTTTTTTTCATGAGCAGATATTATCGAAATAACTAATGTAAATATAACAAGAATTTAGACAAAACAGTTATCCTACAGGTGTTATGGCATGTACTTATGTAGATCTTATACTGTCCCACATGACTTCATTCATTGTGGTTCAGCTGTTTCTGACCCTGAATATGTATTCACTATGTTTGCTGGAAAGTCTGCAGTAATCCACGCATAAGGCGAAATAAGTCCTAGTTTTGGCAAATAGCCAGCTGATAACCTTGAAATGGCACGACTAGAATAATTTACTCATTATCAATCAATAAAATGGGTTAAATTTCGAATGCAAGATATTCTTTGATAAATAATTAATGTAATTATCATTTTGATAGGTAGCGTATGGATATCCTAAGCTTGTGTTTAGTCATGTAGTACCATAAATGTATCACCAAATAAATATATATTGATTGCACTGTTCATACTGATAAATCAAGCTTGAGTGGCTGTACATGACATGCACATTAACGATAAACAGTTGTTTGAAATATTTTCTATATGAGTAAACCTTTTTGAAATAGATACGTCAATAGATGTGTTATGTAATATCCCTACTGAGTACTATGAATTGCTAATATATATTTTTTCAAGTAAGCTATTAAACCTTCGAAATAAATCGACCTGACTAGCTTACCATCTGTGTAGTGATAACTTTAGCTTACCATCTGATATTGTCTAAATTTATTAAAAGCTTAGCAAGTATACATGTTTTCTAGGGCTGTCACGATTCACCGATGTATGGTCGAACCACTCCTTCTCTTCTGAAATACGCAATTCACTCTGCATGAATCGATTCATAATTCTAGTTTAGATAGATTTAAAAATACATGTTCACATCAATGCAATTAGCTTTTTATTTAAAAACAAAAACAATACATAAAATCCCTATACCATGTATACAGTGTCTCCCCAATAATCTGCACTGTTAGTCGCCAAGCATGTTATTTCTCTATTCACTTTGTTTCTTCATGATTTGTACTGAACATAAAAAGAAATAATCTACACAGATTCACAACTCTCATTAAAGTTACTACTCAAATGCATTTCCAAAGTTTATATAAAACCAGTATTGCGATACAATACATAGCCTATTATTACGATACGTATCGTATTGTGAGGTTGCCGTATCATGGCATCCTTAATATTTTCATTGTTGTTTACTAGATATTGAATTTCACTTCTCATAATAATATTGATTAATACCTTGATTGGATAAATAAGCTGTAGTAAAGCAATCTTGAACGCAGCCCTAAACGCCAATACATTATTTTTTTTTTGTAAATGATACTACTGTTTAATAAGTTGTTGTTTTTAAATATAACCATAACTTTCAGTGTCTCTTGAAAATCCTTTTTTCCTCCTTTAAAAAAAAATTAATTGTATTTTTACTTTTTTATAAAAACATTCATCTAGTAGAAACCTGTTTTATTCTTCTTTATTTCCACATGCAATGTACTGTAATTCAAATGTTATAACAATATTCTTATCATTTCAGGCAATCACTCAAGGCACTCATCCAGACCTAGCTCAGGCAACAACAGACGCAGACGACGTCCCCAGACCAGAGGCTTTGACACGGCAGCAAAGAAAATGAGAGGTCGCAGCTCTGACGAATACCAGACTTCGGACAATGACAGCATCTACTCTGATGACTCTCTCACTCAGTCGGATGACAAGCGCCATGCAGAAAGCTTGGAAAACCAGGAAGCTGTAGCAGAAATCTCCCACCTGAAGGAATCCATCCGGCAGCTGACTGCAGATCTGGATACCATGGAATCCCCAGGCAATGTGAGAGGCACCAACGGCAACACTCCAGTTCTGGATCTCGGAATAGTGGCGCAGAGATTCGCTCAATCTCCCACGGAAGACATGCCCTTTTCTGGATTGGGCGAGAGAGGTGAAATTAATTCGAGTTTGAGGAGAGAGGATTGGGAAGTCATCACTAGCGAGAGCAATAAAACATCGACAGAGGTTACTCAGACGGAGGGTTCCAGTGTGGATATGAGATTGTCCCCGGTGTGTGTGTGGAGTTCTGGTGAAGGATTCTCACTGTCCCCTGTGCAGTATTCCACTGGCATGACACCACAGGATCACCCCACATCGCCTGCTTCATCAAAGAGATCCTTGAAGCTGTCAGTGTCTCCTACAGATGTATGGATGAATGACGAAGATTCTGTGTTCAGTGGAGACACGGCTTCGGGTGGAACTTCAGATGATGGGTTTTGGCATGGAGGTGAAAGCACTCCCAAGAAACTGAAGCTTCAAAGAGATGCCTCTGCTGGGTTAGGACGTGGTAGAAGGGCTGAAAGAGGCATGGGAAATACCATCAGATATGAAGTGATAATTAACCAGGACAAGACAGACATTATGTACAATGTTGAGAAGACTGAGTACAGAACCTATGGACTGAAATCCAGGTCCAGGTCCAGGTCCTCGGACAGTCTCTCGGACAATGTTTCCCCAATCATTCCTGATAGCATCAGTATTAACTTGACCGAAACAAAGACATTCCAGAAAGAAGAACGGTTTGAGTCTGTGACAAAGGAGAAAGTGTTGATGCAGAAGGACAAAAGTGTTGGTGATGAGACCGGATTGATCGTGTCAGGGAGGCTTTACGAATCAGTCCATTCACTGGAAAGTGAGGAGGTGTTTCAAGGATCTGACATGAGTCGTGGAAGTTCACTTGAGAAACAGTTTGTGGAGGAGGATTCATCATCTTCTGCCATTGGATTTGATTCAGATAAAGGTGGAAGTTCTAGAAAACATAGCACAAGTTCTGCAGATTCTCGTGTACAAAGTGGTTCACGTGAAGGATCAGTGACAAGAGACATCTCAAACATTTCCACCATTGGTCATTCATTAACAGTTAGTAACAATAGCATCATGAACGATACAATTTCAGCATTATCAAATTCCAAAGAGTCCCTTACTGGTATATCAACAAGTGGGACCCTGAAGACTGTTTGTGATCTGACTGAGATTCAGCCTATGTCTATTTCCAAAGTGCCTCCCATCTTTCCTACACCTCAGGTGACATCTCTCAGTTCTAGCCCTCGGGCAAATTCAGATGGTGTATCTGATCCAGGACTGGGTCAGCATCCAAAAGTGCAAAGACAACGTGGTGAGGTACTCTCTGAGGATTCATGTGAAATGAGTGATGACAGTTTAGACCTGAATTCTGTATCGCATACCTCAGACTTGACCACAGAAAATCGTGATGTTTCTGATGAATACATCAACCATCCTTCAGTGCTGCCCGATGATCACAGAGAACTACCTCAATGGCAGACAGAGACAGTTGAATTTGGTGAGACAGATCCTTCTGACAGTATGCATTCTCAGGATCAGATTGGCATATCTGACAACAGAGCCAATTCACCATGGATTGTGATAGACAAAACTGGAACTGGATCTGCTCTGAATTGGAATAAAGGGCAAGCTGAATCGTCAGTAGCTGAAGTCAGTGCTAGTGATGCTACTGTTTGTGCTGGTGAACATTCAATGGAACCAGTGACAGCATTCCATTCAGCAGATGACAGTCTTGTAGATTCTGGAATTGACAGAGGAGATTCAATTGCTCATCATCGAAAAAGTCCTACCCCAGATAATGTGACACAGGATGTGTATGACAATGAATCCCTTAGTAATTCTGACTCTCAGGGCCATTTGCTAGAAGCAGGTGAAAATTCTGACGAGTCTGGTCTGTCTAATGTTAATGGTACTGATACTGTAGAAACACAAATACCAATTGTTAGAGCAGATTCTGAAGGTTCTGATGGGAAGACCAGTAGTGTGTTACCAAACAGTGACTTTGATGCTGATATTGGTTGTGAGTCACCATCACAAGAACATGAAGTTGATTTGTTCCCAACATGTGAGCTTTCAGACATCGAAGAAGAAAGTTCTGGAGATGACAGCATTACTGATGTCTTACCGATTGAGTCTAGAGACAAATGTGACATCAACCTATCAGGCCATGAATTTGCTAGTAAAGATTTTGGTGAACCAGAAAAGCAGTTGTCTGAGCAATTAGCTGCTAGGAATGGAAGAGCTTCATTAGGTCAGGCAAAAGATTCCATGATCCACCAAGAAAAACTCCAGAACAAAACACAAACTGTATTGGCATTCCAACCTGGACAGAGACAGTTGAGTGTCGGTGATAGTGGTCCACAAGACAATCTCAAATCTCCACTAGGTCAGCCTGGCCAGAAATCAACCGAAGCAATTCATACATCATTCCTGAAAACATCTGAACACCAAAAGAGTGATCATGAGGCAGCAAGTGAATACTCTCAAGAGAGTGACATACCATTCAAACATGCCCCAATGTCAGGTCACTCAACACATCCTGGAAGCAATATTGTTGATGAACGTGATATTACTGGAAGTGACAATAATGTACAGCTTGTTGAAAGTGGTTTCCATCAGAATCAACACAGTGAACAGAAGGGAGCCAGGCATGTACCCACAATGGGTGTTAGAGATGCAAATATGAAAATCAGCATTGCCAAAAACCAACCTGAACAAACTGATAATCCACACACTGAAGTCGATGCTGAAGGCATCCTGCACAGTACACATCTTGATGAAGGTATGGCATCAGCTGGTCGAGACAAGGATAATCTGCTCACAAGTGGCCCAACTAATGGCAGAGATTCCACATCAGTGAAGAATACTGAATTGCCTAGCTGTGATAAAGAAGCCTCAAAAAAGGGTTGGAAAACTGAATTACCTCACAGTGTCTCTGATCAAGAACACGGAAGCACTACATCACGAAGCAATCTGGGACCAGGAAGCCCAACTGCTTCATTGCAACAGCAAGGTGCAGAAGACTTTCCTCAGGGGCAAGATTCTCACAAGACATCAGACCAAAAGTTGTCCAGCAGTGATGTTGTACCAACTCTAGATGATGAACTAACTGTTCGCTTTCAATCAGAACCACGAGAAATAACATCCGATTCTCACATTCCTTCAGAAGAGATCCATCAAGACATACACGACACTGACTCTGATAAGACAGATACGAATACAGAACATTCTCAATCCACTGGTACCACTGGTCTAACACAGGATAGAAGTTACGTTCTATTCCATCAGTCTCAGGAATATGCCCAGGAAGGTGCACAGAATCAAGAACTGGAGCAGGGAAGTGTCATCCCTATAGGAAATACAGCATATGCCATGCATGAGGCATCTACTGAAACTACCATTCCACTTCATGAGTCAGGCATAGTTGGGAAATATGCTGGTAGCAGAGGTGAAATTGTAAGTCAAGACAGGAGTCCAGATAATCTTCAGCACTACCCAAGAGATGGACCTGCAGTTGTCTCAGAGAGTGAAGGTATCTCAAACAAAGCACTCGATGAAGAAAGCAATAAACCTGAGAGTCATCACGAACAAAATGCAGATCCTCGCTATCGTGCTGGTCGTAGCAAAGAAGACCAAGAATTATCCACCTTGAAAACACTGAATAGGAAGGGTCAGCACCATGAAACCCTGAACAAAGATGGTAAGGAGATTCAAGGGCAACACAAACAAAACCAAAGACCAGGATCTACCACAGAAGATGCCAACAATGAACATGTTCGCTGCTCTAGCCATGAACGATCTTCTGACCATGTCCTACTTCAAAGCATTGAAGGTCATTCACCTGATGTAGATGGGTCAGTGGATGAATTGGAAAACACCTTAGAAGAACGTATTCAGCATCATATAACGGCAATTGTTGATGATAGAAAAGGCCAGATCTATGCAAGAGCAGATGTGAATAAATCCCTTGATGATGAAGGCACATCAGGGTATTTTTCAGACGAGAGTTCACTCGCACAGTATGTTCAGGAAGATTGGAGAACAAGACACCAACAGGGAATTGAGGAAGAAGATGATTCATGCAGTGTACAGTCGGGTGATACATCACCAGAATATCAAAAGATGCAGCAAGAAATTATACAACAGCAAAGTATCATTGGACTGGATGGGAAAAATGTGACTGCCTATGCTCGTCCCCCCAAACCTGTTGTTACTCAGGCCAATGCTAGACAAATGGAGACACAGTTCCAAAAGTACAAGCTGCAAACTGAAGTCGGAGGTGAAGGAGACATCAACCAAATGACAGTAGAAGGTCAGATTCCAGTAGGTGTGAAGCACGATGCAATGCAAGGACAAGCACAACAACCCATTGGGCATACTCTTAAACTACATCAAGACTTGAAGGTTGTTGGCCATGCTCCTGGAGAGATGAGTCGAGTACGTGACCAAGACAATTCAACAGTTCTTGATACATCTGATAAAGACATGTTACACGGTCTAAGTGCTGATCAAAGGATAGATGGACAACTCGGACAACCAGGTGTAGAATCAGTGATGCCACTTAGTCAAGAGCAAGGTCTTCCTGCAGTGAAACAGATGCAAGAACATGAGCAAGGTTTGAATCAAACACACAAGCAAGCACTAAAACAAGAACAGATGAAAGATGATATCCATGAAGGTAGACATTATCATCCAGATGCAATTCAGCCAATATCTGGAGCCTTCACTGAAAACCAGACTGCTGATAGAAAGCATGACATTTCAGAGGAGTCGTCTGATGTCCACAACAAAGAGGATGTCAATAAGTCCCAAGAAACCTCAGAAAAGCGACAAGCACATGAAGACAGCATTGTTAAAGACCCAACAAGAAAAGAACAAATGGGTCTTGCAGATGTGTCCACAACTGATCAGGGTGAAGAATCTGCACAGTTGGAACTAGTGCTGGGCTCTCTCAGAAGAGCTGGTGAAGACATTTCAGAACAGCAACAAATATTAGAAGACAGGATGCCGACAGATACAAGAGGAAATGGACAGAAATGTGTTACTGCCACAGATCTAAGCAGTTCTGATCAAGATGAAAATTCTCAACAATTGCAACTAGTGCTGGGCAATCTTGAAAAAACTGGCCAAGACAAGCAACAAGAAAAAGAAGAGATCATGTCAAAAGAAATAACAGGAAGAGGACAGGCAGGCTTTCCTGCAGCAGATGTAACCACCACTGATCAAAATGAAGATTCTGCACGGTTGCCTCAAGAGCTGGGCAATCTCAGACCAACTGGACAGGTCCAGTTAAATATTGATATCCAAATGCACCATCCCGATAAAAGCTTGCTAGCAGAAGGCATTAGCCAGTCTATTGGACAAGTACCTAAAGAACCACAGCTTGAGGAAGATATACAGATATATCAACAAGTATCAGACCATGATCCAGAAGATTTGAAGAAAGGCATGAAGACATCGGCAAAGGATAAGGTTACATCACTAAGGCATGTAGGAGAAATAATAGGCAGCTCAACAGAACAATCTGATGAAGGATTGAAACAGACACAAAACCAATATACACCCACTGTGAAAGAGTCAGTGTGTGAAGGTCAGATTGGATCCGTTATTTCCCATACAAATAAAGTACCTGATGATGACCAAATTCAAGAACACAACAGAGCTACATCAGAAAGGAAGTTTTCAGGGCTTGAAGGGGATACCTGGTCTATTGCATTTGATATGAAAACAAGTATAATTCCACAAAAGTTGCCACAAGAGCCACCTTACAATCACAGGGGTGATTCAGGTCGGAAAAGACAAGACCAACCTAGGCATTCAGCTGAAGATCGTTGTATGGAATATCATGATTCTGACAGCAGCAACACTGAAGAATGTCAGGATCATACTGGTGGAGATCTGAATCAGGTCCTACAAGACCAACAAAGCTACCCTCCACCAGCTGTGGCTCACAGAGAAGGTGAAGCATTTACTATAACTACTGCATCGGACAAAAATACACCAGGAGACCTCAACTATAGTGAATCAAGTGCCAAACATGACAAACACTCACATTCACAAGGAACAGTAGAAGAAGGTATCACCAAGTCTCAAGAATTGAAAAACATAATCAGTTCTGATGTTCAGGCAAGACAAGTGGAATCACAGAATAGAAATGATCAAAACCAGCAACAAAGAACTACTCCTTTACCTGTAATACAACAGACTGAACAGCTGGAAGGGCAAGACAAGCAGGTCATAGAGATGAGACAAACAAAGGATCTCACAGCATCATACAGGCTGAAGAAATCTGAAGAAGGAGAATATCAAGATGCAGAAAATAGTGAGGAACGAGAATCTTCCATGGGATCCAATCAGGTACAAGGGGGACAATCAAGAGGACAGTATAGAGGAGAACAACACACTGGAATGGTACACATATATTCAGATGACCCTAATAAGTGTTTACCTGATCATGAATATATGTCAATTCCAGGCAAGCAACACCTTCCTACACCTAGTGAGCAGGGTCATACTCTTCTAGAGGGTAACTGTGAATCTCAAGGTGACATAACAGTTATAAGTGAAAAGACTGGTATTCCTGGAAGTCAGACGACTGGTAGAACTGAAAGGGGTGTAACTGGTACACATGGAAATGAATTGACTGATACACCTGGAAGTCAAATGACTGGTACACCTGAAAGTCAAATAGCTGGAAGGGAAATTGCGAGAATCCCTGGAAGTGAATTGACTGATACACCTGGAAGGGAAATGACTGGGATCTCTGGAAGTCAAATGAGTCGTACCCATGGAGGTCAAATGACTGGTATGTCTGGAAGTCAAATAACTGGAAGTGAAATGACTGGTACACCTGGAAGTGAATTGACTGGTACACCTGGAAGTGAATTGACTGGTCCACCTGGAAGTGAATTGACTGGTACACCTGGAAGTGAATTGACTCTTACACCTGGAAGTGAATTGACTGGTACACGTGATAGTAAAATAACTCTAAGGGAAAGGACTGGAATCTCTGAAAGTGAATTGGCTGGTACACCTGGAAGCCAAATGAAAGGTATACATGGAAGTCAAATGACTGGTACACCTGTAAGTCAAATGACTGGTACCCATGGAGGTCACATGACTGGTATGCCTGGAGGAAATCAAATAACTGGAAATGAAATGACTGGTACACCTGTAAGACAAATGAGTGGCACACCTGGAAGTCAAATAACTGGAAGGGAAATTACTGATACACCTAAAAGTGAAATAACTGCTACAGTTGGAAGTCAAATGATTGGTAAGGCTGGAAGGAAAATCAGTGGAATCCCCAGAAGTGAATTGACTGGTACTGCTGGAGGTCAAATGACTGGTATCCCTGGAAGTCAAATAACTGGAAGGGAAATGACTGGTACACCGAAAGGTGAAATACCTGCTACAGATGGAAGTCAAATGATTGATACACCTGGAGGTCAAATGACTGGTAAAATCACTGGTACACCTGAAAGTCAAATAACTGGGAGGAAATTGACTGAAGTCGATGGAAGTGAATTGACTGGTACACTTGAAAGTCAAATAACTGGAAGGGAAAGGACTGGAATCTCTGAAAGTGAATTGACTGGTACACCTGGAAGTCAAATACCTGGTGCACCTGGAAGTCAAATGGCTGGTGCACCTGGAAGTCAAATGACTGGTACATGTGAAAGTCAAATAACTGGGAGGAAATTGACTGAAAGCTCTGGAAGTGAATTGACTGGTGCAGATGGTACAGGAAAGCAAGCTGTTTGCGAGGACTCTGTTGGAACAGCCCAAAATGTAGATGATGTTGAAGACAGAAGAGAAGATTGGCAAGACCAGGAGCACAGTATTTCAGGTCTGGAACAAGTCATGAAGCAAAGTCAGATACAAAGGAAGAAGTCACAAGAATCAATAGATGAAGAACATAATCTAGAGACTATTGAGTCCAAAGAGGATCATGCACAAGTGTATCAAAGCTCATCCTGGCTGAAACAGTCCGTGATACAAAGCAAACTACCAAAGACCACATCAGAAGACATGTCTGACAAAGAAGATCAACTCCAACACAGACCTCTTGCTTCTGTGAAGCAACAAAGTGGTGAGAGAGAACAGCAATACAGACATAAAGCACAGAAGTTTTCAGCATCAGAAGAAGGCCAAGAAGCAGATGACAAAACTGTGTCTGCAAGTTTCAATCAGGAAGAAGGAACATCAAGACATGTAAGCACTGAAATTCCAAGAGGAGTGTACAATACAGAACAACATACTGGAGTGGAACACTCAGTAGCAGTAGACACTGACAAGCATCTAATTGATAGTGGATATCTGACCATTCAAGGCAAGAAACTCTCTCGTTCTACATTGAACAACCAGGGGCAGGGGCATATGCCAGGAGAAGTCGAAGATGCATGTGGTAATATACAAAGGAATGCATCAACAGAACTGGTTGTGAAAGAAGATGAAGACCAGCAGCTGAGTACCATCTCTTCATCTGTGGTACAACAAGCAGACCAGAGGAAAAAGAAAGTCAAAGGTGCTGATGACACAGGTGAAGCACAGGATCTCTCAGAAGTAGTCTTGAAAAGGTCAAAGAGGTTTGGTCAGGACCAAGACCAAGATGCAAAGAATACTAACCAGAATGCAAGGAATGCAGACACAAAAGAAGTTACTGCACAAGAACAGGATACAGCCCTGAATCAAGGTAGTGGACAAGATTCACCAGCATCAGATGAAAAGATAGAGAGACTTAATCAAGAAGATACTCAAGATGCAGAGAACATGCAGGAAGCTGCATCAACTGTGGATGTAAGTTTTCAACAAGGACAGGGTGAGCAACCAAAGCAGGGCATCATTGAAATGCTTAGAGTGGACTATGGTTCAGGCCAACATACTTTATCAGGTGACCACAATGAGTATATACCTGGCATCCATATAATTCAACCTATGTCTACAACCTACATCAAGCCGAACCAGAGACTGCAAGGAGAAGACCAGTATGAATATCAGGATAATCAAGCAGACAAATATGTATCAGGACAAGACATTGAAGCAGATCACAGTGTAAGAACTAGTGAACATGCAGATGAAACATCTGGTTTGGACCAGGAAATCATTAAACAGCACATACAGAAAAGAAATTCACCGCACATGGTGCCTATATCAGAAGACATGAAACACAGTGCTACTTCATCTGTGATGCATATCGGTGATCAGAGAAGAGGCCCTGGAGATGTAGATGAACAACATAACTTCCCAGTAGAATCAAGCAAGTCAAGGAGACTGAACCATGATATCAGCCAAGAAGCAGAGAGCAAACATGATGCTGAATCAACTGTGACTACTGGTTTCAATCAGCAACAAGCAGAAACACTACCATACAGCAGTAGTATAATACCAGGAGCATACTATAGTGTAGAAGAACACACTGGACCAAATCACCCAGGTTCAGGCTATCATGATGGCAATTTACCTGATATTGAATCCTTGTCCATTCACAAGCAAACTGGAGATCTAGACAGTCCATCTGAACACTTCAGAAATTCACTGGAGACGGGACTACATACCAGGTTTCATGTTCCAGACAAAGATGCTGGTGAAGCAACACAGTATGGAAGTATGGCCAACCAAAAAGACTTGGAAGATGTGCAAGAAGACTCTGAAAGCAAAATGTGGTTGATGAAACATGACCAAAGAGGAGTGCATGAAGAAGCAGGCGATAACAGGAGATCAGAAGAAATGTTTAGTGAGATGATCCTCGTAACTGAACAGAAGGGTATCCAAGGTGGAGATACTGTGTCACCAGGAGCAGAACAGCATCAACACCAAGAACAACACCTACCTCAAATACATACTAGTCAACTTTCTCAAGACCAAGATGCATCTGGAGAAAATACAACTGCTGGAAGGACTGATGAAATGCAGTATTTTATTGATCGATCAAACCAATCCAAACTTCCTGTCGAACAATGGGGAGCAGAACACACTAGAGCCGGTCATGGTGTCGACACAGCAGGACCACACGACTATTCAACTGAGACAATGCCATCTGAAGGAGTACAACAGGGTGACCACCTTTACAGGGCAACTGACTTACAGGGAATAGGACAGACAGCTGGAAGACAAGATGAGCCAGCACAGCATCAAGCTACAATGTATTCCCAAGAGAAGCATGAAGCTGCTCTCCACGACCTACCCAACGATAGCAATTTACCTCTACCTGGCAGAAGGATGGAAGTTACAGGACATGAAGATGACCTATCAATCCCAACCAGCCAGCTATTTAAGCAAACGAAAGCAGAAATAACTAGTGGAACATCAATTGGCATTTACAGTGATCCAACACATATGGATGCATCTTCACAAGAGTTGTCCATGGATGTCAATCCGTCAGTAGGAGCAAGTGATAGCAGACAGTATTATGGAAGATCAGATGGTACTGTTGGCAAGACTGGCCATACAGGACTGACAACATACCACCAAGGAGATGGCTTTGCTGGAAGTGAAAAGATGGGAACCCCAGAAAGTGAAATGACTGGTATCCCTACAAATAGCATGTCAACTAGAGGTGAAATAATTGGCACGCCTGGAAAGGAAATTAGTGGTACATCTGGAAGTCAAATGACTGAAATGGAAATCCCTGGAAGTCAAATGATTCATACATATGAAAGTGAAGTAACGGGAATGGACATGACTGGCACACCTGGAAGACAAATGACTGGCACACCTGGAATACAAATGACTGGTACACCTCGAAGTGAAATGACTGGCACATCTGGAAGCCAAATGACTGGCATGTTTCGAAGTCAAAGGACTGGTACATCTGGAAGTCAAGTGACTGGTACACCTGGAGGTGAAATGACTGGCACACCTGGAAGACAAATGACTGGCACACCTGGAAGTGAAATGACTGGCACCCCTGGAAGTGAAATGACTGGCACACCTGAAAGTCAAATGACAGGAAGAGAAATGATGGGCACACATGGAAGTCACATGACTGGAGGAGAAATGACTGGCACACCTGGAAGTCAAAAGACTGGTACACCTGGAAGTCAAATGACTGGAAGAGAAATTACGGGCATGTTTGGAAGTCAAAGGACTGGTACACCTGGAAGTCAAATGACTGGTACACCTGGAATTCAAATGACTGGCACACCTGGAAAGCAAATGACTGAAGGGGAAATGACTGGCACACCTGAAAGTCAAATACCTGGCACACCCGAAAGTCAAATGACTGGTATACCTGGGAGTCAAATAATTGGCCCATGTGGAAGTCAAATGACTGGTGCAGCTGGAAGTGAACTGACTGGCACAGCTGGAAGTGAAATGACTGGCACACCTGAAAGTCAAATGACTGGAAGAGAAATGATGGGCACACCTGGAAGTCAAATGACTGGAAGAGAAATGACGGGCATGTTTGGAAGTCAAAGGACTGATACACCTGGAAGTCAAATGACTGGTACACCTGGAAGTCAAATGACTGGCACACCTGGAAGTCAAATGACTGGTATACCTGGGAGTCAAATGACTGGCCCATTTGGAAGTCAAATGACTGGTGCAGCTGGAAGTGAACTGACTGGCACACCTGAAAGTCAAATGACTGGAAGAGAAATGACTGGCACACACGGAAGTCACATGACTGGAGGAGAAATGACTGGCGCACACGGAAGTCACATGACTGGAGGAGAAATGAATGGCACACCTGGAAGTCAAATGACTGGCACACCTGGAAGTAAAATGACTGGAGGGGAAATAACTGGCACACCTGAAAGTCAAATGAGTGGCACACCTGGAAGTGAAATGACTTGCATACCTGGAAGTCAAATGACTGGAGGGGAAATGTCTGGTACACATGCAAGTCAAATGACTGATACACCTGGAAGTCAAATGACTAGAAGAGAAATGACGGGCACACCTGGAAGTGAAGTGACTGGTACACCTGGAAGTCAAATGACTGGCACACCTGGAAGTCAAATGACTGGAAGAGAAATAACGGGCACATGTGGAAGTCAAATGACTGGAAAGGAAATGACTGGCACACCAGGAAGTCAAATGACTGGTATGCCTGTAAGTCAGATGACTGGCACACCTGTAAGTCAAATGACTGGCACACCTGGAAATCAAATGACTGGCACACCTGGAAGTCAAATGGCTGGCATACCTGGAGGTCAAATGACTGGAAGAGAAATAACAGACACACCTGGAAATCAAATGACTGGAGTAGAAATTACTGGCACACCTAGAAGTCAAAAGACTGGTACACCTGGAAGTCAAATGACTGGCACAAATGGAATTCAAATGACTGGTACACCTGGAATAGAAATGACGGGCACACCTGGAAGTCAAATGACTGGAGGAGAAATGACTGGCACACCTGGAAGTCAAGTGACTAGTACACATGGAAGTCAAATGGCTGGAAAAGAAATGCTGGGCACACCCGGAAGTAATATGATGGGTACAACCGAAAGTCAAATGACTGGAAGAGAAATGATGGGCACCCCTGGAAGTAAAATGACTGGCATACCTGGAAGTCAAATGACTGGAAGAGAAATGACCGGCACACCTGGAACTGAAGTGACTGGCACACCTGGAAGTCAAATGACTGGAAGAGAAATGATGGGCACATCTGGAAGTCAAATGACTGGAGGAGAAATGACTGGCACACCTGGAAGTCAGATGACTGGCACACCTGTAGGTCAAATGACCGGAGGAGAAATGACTGGCCCACCTGGAAGTCAAGTGACTGGTACACCTGGAAGTCAAATGACTGGAAGAGAAATGACAGGCACACCTGGAAGTCAAATTACTGGTATGCCTGTAAGTCAGATGACTGGCACACCTGTAAGTCAAATGACTGGAGGAGAAATGACTGGCCCACCTGGAAGTCAAGTGACTAGTACACCTGGAAGTCAAATGACTGGAAGAGATATGACGGGCACACCGAGAAGTCAAATGACTGGTACACCTGGAAGTCAAATGACTGGAAGAGAAATGACGGGCACACCCGGAAGTCAAATGACTGGTACACCTGAAAGAGAAATGACTGGAAGAGAAATGACTAGCACATTTGGAAGTCAAATGACTGGAAGAGAAATGACTGGCACACCTGGAAAGGACATGACTGCTGCTGGACCAATTGAAATGGACACTGACATTGAAGATACAAATCATGATGATGTACAAAGAGTAGATATCGCAACTACATGGGTACATGGTGCAACTGTTGGACACAGTATGAGTTTGCAACTATCTGATTCTGTATCCAGGTCAGTCTATTCACCAGAAAAGGCAAGGGAGCAAGTTGCAGTAGTTACTCATTCACATGGAAGACAGGTAACTAGTATGGACACACAGGCATCAATCATTGACATAGTGGGAGCTGATACCACTGTAGGTGAAGAAGCAACTCCATCACTGGATATCAGATCAGTTCCAGTTCAGAAAGTGGAAGAATATGTCGCTTGCGATGACATTCCTTCACAAAACATCCACCAAGACATGGACAGGGATGTTCTTGTGCAGACACCTGACATGTTGAATGTCTCTTCAAGCCAGGATCATTTGACAGGAGGTTTGAAATATAATCCTGTGTCGGAGGAAGTTAGTGAAAGCTCTTCAAAGTCATTGAAGAAATATGAAGAATCCATGAGAATTAGACAGCAGCAGCAACCTTCACCTTTTCCTGATACGAGTACCGAGAATTCTGATGATGTGTATCTCTCCTTGGATGATCAAACAACAAGTGAAAGTCCAGGATCATCAATGTACAACACGCCTCAGCAGTCCCCAAGAGCCATGTTCTATGAAGACAGTGAGGACTCCAATCTGATGACAACTCCACAAGCAAGCATTGAAACCTTAGAGAATGTGCATGTTCCTTATGGAAAAGAGGACTCCCAGTTAACAACAACCGTAGCAAAACATACTCTGTCACAGCTGGGACAGAGTACATCAGAGGAGGAGAACCAAGAGAGGACTGAAAGAGGCATCTTGGATCTCATGTCTGACATCTCGAATATCAAAACAGAATCTAAAAGGGCTGCTATAAAGAAAGAAGTTGAGGAAGAAATCGAGAAACTGAGACGAAAATCCAGACCTAGAAGATTAAGTGATTCAGCCTTTAGCTCAGACTTCACAGACATTGAAGCAGGTTCTCCAAGACTTGGCCAAGTTCCAGACGGCAGCTGGCAGAAAGGAACCCCACAAGGCATCAATTTGCACATTCCAGTTGTACGAGTGGCATATCCATCCACGCCATCATCAACTCTGGGAGAATTAAGTTCCCATACCTCAAAAGAAAAGCAAACAAGAACATCTTTGAAAGATTCTGGAAATGTATTTGATGTTGATGAAAATGCAGATACCATGTCAGCTGATGCAACTGAGGATTCTGATACTGTAATGACACCAACAGCTTCAACATTGGCAAACAATCTGTTTCAGACAACCCTTAGTGATGGAATATCTAAAATCCATCAAACTAAACACCAGGCTCCAACCAAAGTCAGTACCACACAGCATTCTGAACACAATAGAACTGATGAGGATTCTGATGCTGTAGTGAGACCAACAGATTCAATATCAGAAGATCAGTTTCAGACAACCCTTAGTGAGGGAATATCTAAAATCCATCAAAGTAATCACCAAGCTCCAACCAATGTTAGTGCCACACAACATTCTGAACACAATAGAACAGATATTCCTCATGTTGTCCTGGCAGAGGTACAGGAGGAAATGGACTTGGATCAGTCTGGTTATATCTCTCCTGGAGCAGTAGACATCAGTCTTACAGTGGATGAGCAATGGTTCCAACAACATGGGCTCAACAGCAACGAGAGTGTTACATCTGAAGAATGTGATGCCATGCTTGGAGAGCCACCCAAAATGAGACACAAATCACCATCATTGACAGACATTCCAACCGAATTGGCCATTGTGGAAACCACAGAGAGGTCACTATCTGATGGATTTCTGGATAGTGCTTTTGAGCATCGAGACAGTTTAAATTTCTCCTCTGATAGCATCACTTTTATCTTCTTCGGCCCTGGCAATAGAATGGGCCAAATGGAAGATGAGGACAGTAGTGAAATGGTATTAACTGATAGAGGCCAAAGCAGATCCATGGAAGACCTTCGCAGTAATGGTAGCTCACCACTGAGACATAAATATGGAATTGACGAAGGCATTCTCCCTATCCAGGAAAGATCTACATCTCTGGACAACATCCCCAAACAGCACTCTTCAAAGACTAATCTACACCGGTCACATTCAGCCAGTCTGCTCAATGTTGAAAATATCCATCAGGATGAATATGATGATGACGAGATGATTTTCCCTCCAGCCGTAGTAGAGTCAGATGAAGAAAGTAGCAGTACAGAAGAACCGAGCCGATTTGACTCTGAGAGAGATGGTGTAAAGATAGAGGACTTACACTGTACCCTTCAGACACAGGTGTCAGACACGTCAATCCCTCAAGGAGTCAACCATTACATAAACCAGGACTTACCACATAGAATACATGCACAAGAACATCAAATGAAGCTAGATACAGGGAACCTGACTCTACCCCCACAAGCTGAGCCTGAACAGGAACTAAGAGATGCCACTGACTCTTTATCAACATCAGCATCAGAACACTTCTTACAGAACATAGTTTTCCATAAGCTAAGAACAGATTCAGCAGAAAATAAGCTGTCTTCAGAGGAGCAGGACAGAATATCGTGTGAAGGCAGTCAGGCATCACACGATGATCAAGGAGAGTTGGAACAAGAGCCTGGCAAGTTCTTCATTCAGATACCTTACCAAGCTACAGGTGAAAGAAATGACAAAAACCTAGAAGCTCCAGTAGTAGAGAATGGTACTGTTCAATACACAAGTACACCGAGAGGAAGTGAAATCTTGGACACATTCAAATCTGACAACGTCCTGATGTCAAAGCAGACTGAGCTCACTAAGACTACCATGGAAGAAGATGCAGTAGGTGTCACTGTCCAGCACATACCATCAGAAACAGCTGGTGAAAATCAAACTGATAGCACTATTCACCACCAATCAATAAGTAATGATTCAGAAGTTCTGTGTCATTCAACAAATCAACCAGGTGCTGAGGAAAGAAAGCCTAATGCTCGCCAGCTGGACATGCAATATAGATCAACTGAGCCATTAAAGCCAGCTAAACAAGTCGAAGCCTACTTCCCATCAGAAAGAGAATTCAACCTAGAGTTGAACCAATCAAGTACACAACTACAGATCATGCAAGACACTGCCTTAACACCAGAGGAACAATCAAGTTCAACATCTACTTTGAAAGAACAGGATTATCATCCTCTGACAGTAAAACACAGTACAGAAGATATGCATGATGCAACAACACAACAGGGTCTGCAGAATGTCTGTCCTGTACAACAAAGCACACTTAGGCAGCAGCAGAGTGAGCAGCAAGCTGTAGATGACAGAAGGGCTGAAAACCTAGAGGCTCAAATTGGAGGGAGTGGCACTGTTCAATACACAAGTACACCAAGGGCAAACAACATGCTGAACACATCCAGCTCTGACACCATTAAAAGACCTGGACATCAAGAACAGGATACCTCTTCCCTGCAAGTGCACCAGATCATGCAGAATATGCCTCCTACCACAACACAGCAATATAAGCAGGGTCACCTATCTACAACTCATCACATGACACAAGATGAAGATTGGCAACAGAATTGGCCACGATTTGAAAGCACTGAAATGCAATATGCAAAGCCTACTATTGAGCTTACTGACATCACTTCAAATGAGCCATATATTGAAGAGCGAGGTCAACTTGAACAACATTGCATTCAGCAAGACATGTCATACAGATGTGCTGGTATTGAATCAACTCTTTCAAAACCTGAGCTATTGGTTGTGCAAAAGGGCCAGTCTTGGCAAGATGATGCAACATGTTCTGATGAGCATGTGGATGCAAATTCAGAAATATATGGATTTGCAGAAGAAGCATATTTGGTGCCTGATCCAACTATTCAACACAGTCCTGAGCGTATAGTGTTCCAGCATGAAAATATTTGCCAGTTGCCAGTAGCAGAACAGACCATGCAGATCCAAGGACAGAAGCTCCATTCTAATCAGCCACAACAGCAAGCAGCATCAAGGGAATCATCAACAAGTCTGATATCAGGCCCAAGAGATGGCCAACTGCACATGAACCAGCAACCGATGTTCATGGCCACACCTTCAGATGGCAGATCTAGTGCACAGAGAGTACAGAATCATCAAGTGAGTACAGTGAAGCAATTAGTTGAATGTGGAACACAGACAGCCAGGGATTTGACATGTTCAGAGGTGCAAGCAGATGAAGAATCTAGGAAGGTGCGCAAGACATCACATTCTTCCCAGACAGATCAGCAGGACAACAGAAGAACAATGAATTCTCCGAGAGATTCAAGATACAATGAAAGAGGAGCACAAGCTTATCCTCCATCACCATCAAGCAGGTTACAGAATTCAGAAATGACCTCAGATGATGAGTTCTTCAGTCATCCTCATCTTGACTCCGGCTTTGTTTCACTGGCTGCTTCACCATCTATTGCCTCGTTTACATCAAGTAGGAGTTACCTGTCAAATGTTACCACACAAACAGACTCAATCCTACCTCATAGGACTGTCTCTAGTCAAACTCCCATCACAATCTGCAGACAAGACAGTGTCAGCAGCCCAGATGGTTCACCTGAAGATTCAAGATTCTTTGAAAATTCCAGACAGACAATAATCAGTCCATTCTCATCTTCTGACCATCAACTGTCATCTTCAGAAAGTCTTGAGAGAACCTCGACTACATATGTTAAAAATAGACATCATGCCTCTCAGATGTGCAATTCTTCATCCCAAACTGTGTCAAACGATTACCTAAAGGTGTCAAATTCTGAAAGTCAGACATTCATTACAATTACAGATCTTAGGGAAGACCTAACTGAAGCATCAGATATACCATCTGAGCAATACTTCACCCTGCCCCCAGAAGAAATGTCCATGTTTCAGTTGAACAGCAGTCCAGGAGTTCCAGCACAGAAAGAAGAACTATACCCAGATTCAGGGACTCAAAATGCCTTTTCAAGACAGATTCAAGCAGATACAGAGCAAGAAAGATCAATGATGATTCAACCAAGCTCTATCTCAAGAACAAATGTCCAGGAAGCTGCTATTTCTCCCAGGCCTGATGTGTCTAGTTCTTCAGTCCAAACAAATGTTGATGGCTCTATAAACAGCACTACACAGACAGAATCAGACTTGATGCATGAAAGTGGTGATGAATATTATAAAACTACCATGGCTGATGCATCTGTATGGGTAGACATTGCAATTGAAGTGACTATTGGCACACAAACTGAAGAAGAAATTGAAGACGTGAGGGCAACAACATTCAACCATTGGCAAGATTGTACATCATATCTGGAATACAGGCTTGCCAGGAGACCAGACAGTGAGTATTCAACACCATTCAAGGAAATGAAAACTGTATCTGTGTCAGCAGACATTGATGATGAAGGGTCTATTGGTACACAAACTGATGAAATGGAGGACTCTAAGGCAACAACATTCAATCAATGGCGAGATGATGCATCAAAGGAAATGCGAACAACAGCAGACATCTCGGATGCAGTTAGCATCAGTATCCAGACAGATGATGAAGTGGACAGTAGTGAAGTAGAAAGGTTGAGGAACATCAGAGGGCAATTGACAGATGACAAGCTTCACAAGGTTGATGCATCTACTAGCAGCATCAGTGAGCCAGAGGGTCAACAAGATTCATGTGAAAACAACATCCTCAGATCAATATCTTCCCAGATCGACTCTGATATACCAAGTGATGACAACACAGGATCTGAAACTGATATCCTCTCACCGAGACACTTTGTCTCCAGTAACCAAGATCTGAGTTCAACCACTGATCAACACTTTGCCAGGAACAGGAGAGGCTATAAGGTCTCTCGATCAACAGATGACCTCTCATTGCCATCAATGCTGGTGAATACAGGACAGGAAATAGAAGCCCTAAGAAGAGAACATTCCAGAATGATGCAACTGTTGGAACGATCAAGGGTAGATACTAAAGGATACAGGGAATATGTCATCTCCAACACCCAAGAACAACTGAATTCTTCATCTAGAGAACATGATGCGTCATTGCATACAGATGTCCTTCCATCATCAACTGAGGACACCATGTCAACGAGAAATCTACCAACAGCACTATCTGAAGAATTAGCATTTCCAACCGAGAAAGAGTCACCAGGGTCTTCCCCAACCAGCAGTGACTCTCCAGCTACAGTCATTGAGCACAGCGGAACGAACAAGAGCAGTGAAGAAGGAACTCCTCTCAGCTCACACCGAGAAGAGACTCACAAGACTCATGAGACCAGAAGTACAGAGTTCAACATCCAACAGAGCATTGATACTGAGGAAATGATCCTGAGATTGGAGAGATTGTCATCAGAAGACCCACACAGTGTCCATACAGAGTCTACACATCTACAAGACCCAGATACTGATCACATTGGACTGACGATAGGGGAAATGACCTCGGACGACCATGAGAGGTTCTCTACTCTGCAAGATTTAGATACTGAAGAAATTATCCTAAAGTTGGAAAAATTATCTTCAGATGAATATCAGACTATCAATTCAGATGCTGACTCAGAACTTGTTCATTCTAAATGTGACAAAAATAAAGAAAGCAAAAAAGCCACAGAAGCTGCCATACAGCTATCTTCTGAAGAGAGTGTTGTAAAACAAAGCAAAATTGACCAGATCCCAGTGACCATGCAGAAAGTTGAAGATCAGAGCATGTACCAGTCTATGAAGAAAGTCCACGTATCAGCACAAACCATAGATGAGAGCAAGTCAAGTAACAACACAACTCAGACTCTACCAGCAAAGACTGAATTCTCTCAGACAAGTCAAGGCTACACACAAGACTCACTAAGCCCAGTGGAGATTACCATCAGTGATGAAACTGTCATAGAGGACATCTTCAGTGACAATTCCTCCATGGCTGACATTATTGAAGAAGAGGGACAACAAAGAGTCAATGGCTTCCACCACGATCATCAAACCAGGAGGACATCAACAAAGAGATACGTCAGTGCTGGAGTCGATGCCATCGTCGACAGCTCTGATGAATTCACTCAAACAGATCAAGAAGATTCTGTCTACGAATCGAGCTACAGCAGTGAATTCAGACGCAGGTTCTCGGAGAAGTCCACAGACACTGCTCGCATTCAGTCGGAGCTTGAGCGACTCGAGAAGGAGAGAATTGAGATCATCGAGCTCCTGTCTCTCAACTACCTCCCATCCAGCCTGACTGTGGAGCTGCTGGAGGCCAAGATGAACTACTGCATCGGCCAGACAGACATGCTCCTGGCTTCACTGGAGGACTCCTGGGACAAAGAGTATGCAGAGCTGACCTCCAGCAAAGCGGGACTGAGCCAAGTGACCAAGTCGTATCTGTCAAAGTACAAAATGGAGTTCAAGCAGTCGAAGAGAGAGATGGAAGCTTTCATGGAATCCAAGCAGAGACAGAAGAGTCGAGGACGAGGCAGAAGGAAGGCACGCAACAGCGATATCATCAAGATGAAGAGGAGGGCAGAGATTGAAGCTTTCAAGCTGGAGAGAATGAGAGAGCAGCAGATGTATCAAAGGACGAGAAGCAGCAGCCCTCTCAAGATGCGGACTCATGATTCAACAGAGAGAGACCACAGTTCTCCCAACTTCACCAGGACATTTTCAGAGTACACCACTGCTCACAACATGACACCAAAGCAGCGAAAGAAGCACCTCGTGAAAATCCGCAGGAATATCATCGCAGCATCGGAAGACGAGCTCCAACAACTAAGGTCACGGTCGACTTCTCCCATGTCTGACTACTCATTCACAGACTCCAGGTATTCCCTCAACTCCTCCAGAGAATCCATCTTCTCCCCGGAGCGGTCACTGTCGCCTCAGATGTACCCACGTCACAGCTACAGTGCTCCAAGGCCAAGCAGCAACAGGGACGGCTTCGATCCCATGACAAGACCCCACAGCATCGGACCAAACTACCATCACCACACATCCTCTGATCAGCGAGCTTACCGCCCGCCATCTCGCTTTCCCTCCGTGGCCCAGATCATGTCGAACGGCATGGATCCAGAACAGATGATAGAAGAGACGAGCATTATCAGGGAACTGAACAAGAGACAGATATCAGAGGCTCGGGCTTCTCTTAGACAGTTAGAGACCAGAAGCAGGGCTCTGAGAATGACAAGGTAATAATAAATACCAAATTTATAGTGCACTTTTCATGCTTATAACCTGTTCAAAGACACTTTACAACGTAATAACTATCCATTAACGAACTGGTAATAGCTTGCATAATATTAATATATAGTCTTGATTATGAGTATTTTGCATTGGAGTCTGTATGTCATTTGATTCTTAGGAACATTTATTATAATCTAACATTGTAGTCTTCACATATGGGTGAAAGATTGCTGATGCGACATAAAGCACTATTTCAATCAAATCAATCGAACATAATATTTCGACAAAATATCTGCTTTCAACTTTTTTTTTAAATGCTATGAAACAAAGGTGAAATGTAGAAATACTTGGTTTTACTAGTAGTTTAATTGCTGAGATATATGAAAAGTGATGTCATTTATATATTTCAGCTCCCCCAGACTCTCAAACGACCGAGTGATTGAACGAGAAATATCTCCAGGCTATGGGTTCCACTCCACAATCAGTCAAAGGGTAAGTAACCTGGGACCATTTCTATAGATACGATACAATGTTTAGATGCACTACATTTGACTCCCAACAATATATTGATTTTAAAACAGTTTTGGGTATTTTTCTTCTTTTGGGGGGTGGGGGGGGGGGGGTTTAAATGATGGGTCGTCGCGTATGGCTGAAATATTCCCTCTGTGACGTAATGCAATAATTCATTTATCCATTGATTTAAATGATGTTGTTCCAGTTGATATAATTATGAATATATATGAATCAGTGAATATTATATTGTAAATATTATTGAACAGTTGTAAGCTTGTGAAAGGTTATCTTATCACATAACTTAGGAGTTTTGGAGTGCAATAAACCCATGCTATAAATATAAATATTTTCACTAGTGCAATAACACAATAGATTTTTA
>JAUTBT010057681.1:0-15098 GCA_032361225.1 Lepetodrilus schrolli | reverse complement strand
TAATCACAATATTTATTCAATTTTAATTTCATCATTCCATTTATTCAATCATATATTCACTTTTAATCAAACTTTTCTTTTTTAACCCATTTATATTGTATAGTTAATTAGTTCACCGTCACGTATGGGTGAAAGATGCCCGCTGTGACGGTAAAAAAAAAATTCACACACACACACACACACACACACACACACACACACACACACACACACACACAGGGACAAGTTAATTTGCACTGAGAGCAACCTACATTTTAACATTTAACCCTGGAGCCCTTCTGGTAGTCAATGTTCTCAACTGTTGCCTTTCCAGTGTAGTTGTGTTACTGTGTTGTATGTTATCATTCTTTGTTTTGTGTTGTGGTACCAGCTGGTGCTAGTGACACTTTGCTATAGGTGTTGCAGGTTTCTGTTTATCATTAACTTATCATTATTTTTTAATAATATCTACATGCTACTGCGTGCTTTGAGTACGTATTTTACCCATGGAGTCTAGTGCAATATGAATACACATTACTATTACAAAATTAAAATGTATTGGTTTATTTTTGCAGTTTTTCCTCCTTTTTTTTTTCTCAACATCTGAATAATTGCAGAGTTAATCAATATAGGCACATTGTAAAAAAAATATGAATTGGAAACTGGACAATTCTTAACACGCGATCATCACGTGATAGAAGCTTTTTGTCATCAAAAATGAAATGCAACCCATATTTTATAGACATGTCTGGATCCAACAGCACCTCAAGACCTGACAAGCACAATGGTTCCAGAGGAGAGAGTGGTGGGGGGTGGGGGGTGGGGAGTGGGGTTGGACCAAGGGAAGGGAGAGAGGAGGGGGGGGGGGTCCTCAACTGCATCGTAGTCTTCATCCACACACATTTTTGTAGGAAATTAATCAATATTGAAAGTGTGAGACTCCAGAGCGATTGAAATTGATGGTTGCTGCAGGAGGGGGGGGGGGTGGATTCAGTGGAATGGGGAGGTCAATTACTGACAGGCAAATTAGGTAGAGCAATTTCAATCAGTTAAAGAAAGAAATGCTCGCTGGGCGCCACCAGGAAAACTCATTTTCTTAGTGTCCGATTTCATTCTCCATTCCATTACACCACAACGTTGTCTGTCCTGTGATTGGTCAACTGAAGTCCAGCTGCGAACCCATTGATTGGTGCAATTTCACTTATTTCCTTATTATGTTTTCATTTCCCAAGGCTCCAATATGTGTGTGTGTGTGTGTGTGTGTGTGTGTGTGTGTGTGTGTGTGTGTGTGTAGTGCGGCCATTGTTACTCACGTCTATTGGACGATTTCATGGATGTAACATTTTTGACAATTTCTTTAGTGAGCTGTTTCATAGTGGGAGGAAAACCTGCCAGTAACTGTGTTATGGTAGTAGCAATCAGCCTCGGATGATACATGTGAACTGAGGATGCAATCTAATTACAATCATATCTCAAGTTCACTCCTTTGGACAACCTATATGTTTACAAATATCTGCAGGTGAGTTCGTATCTGATTGTAATAAGTGTCTGAGGATGGTAACTGTGTACATGTATATAATAATGTACGTTATCTAACTTGAAATACTTCCTTAGTTTCATTACTCTCTCTCTCTCTCTCTCTCTCTCTCTCTATGTATGTAGGCAAGGTTCCCTTTAACCCTCACAAAAAAAATTTTAAGAGATAAAACGTACAGGTATCGTGGTTGACAGCCCACCTCTCTTTCTCTCTCTCTCTTTTTTTTTGTAACCTGCATAATTCATGTGGATTAATAGGGCTCCTGGCTAGGATTCTCAAGTTCAATCCTGACAATGGATTATATTTTATGGTGTGTAGATGATGCTGGTTTGAAAGATACAAGTTGACAGCATCTCCAAGTAAAACAATTCAATGGTAACGATTAAAAATGATACATTCATGAAAAATAATCCATAGATTAATAATTGACAAAAATTATGGCTTTATTTTAAATACAGAAAATGTACAGCATGATCTTTTCCAATAATGTCAAGCTGGATTAAGTACAAATTCCCATACATAATTTGAGGTTGAGCATGAAATCGTCCTCAAAATGTTTCATAATATCGGGGAATTTAAGCCTTCTTGTTTCCAGTCAAACACTCATCTCACTACAATATCATGTTTTCCTATTACACATGCATTCCTTCTTCTAATCTCATAATCAAATGAACTGGTTTTAAACAAGTGTGTTTCGGATAGCTTCGTCTTCTTGATTGTCCAGCTATTTTATTTGTTTTCTTCCCCAATTTCTTTGAATATCCTTGTTTAGAAAATATTCAACCTATTTTTAGCAATTTAAAATTGGGAAAATAGTTATTTTCGAAAAACCTTGCTATTTGTGTTTGATGAATAGAATTTACTTTTGGATTTGTTGATTGATAATACAAAAATATATAAATATACCTCTAATGTGTCTAAATAAATAATAAAGAAATGATGAGATTTTTTTTTTTTTAAATAAATAGAATAAATAAATAAATAAATAAATAAATAAATAAATAAATAAATAAATAAATATAAAATATAATATATAATATATAATATATAATAAATATCAATAAATAAAAAAAATAATAATAATAATAAATATCTGTGATAATACTTTAGAATCCTGTGAAAGCACTGCTTAGACACACGGGTATAACTGATATTTAAAACTAATGTCTACATTATGACAGTGTCATGTCTTAATTGGTCCTAGTAAAATTCCGTTTGTGTTGCTATTAAACACAAATCTCACTTTAGGATAAATCTCCATTAGGCATCAGACACCTTCAATAATTAAGTAAATTTATCAGATGAAACTAATTACATGATCAATATGCAACCTGATCTCTGCCTGACAAGTTACATGCGGACAAGTTGGGCTACTGTCCAAGTATGACTTGCCATTATTCGGGGTGAGAGGGGAATGTTATGTAAATTTGTGTAATGTTTCATTATCGACTGTGATAACTCTTCACTACAATAAGACCCATAAGTCATGGATGATGCTGGTGAACCAAGGGAGATAACTGTATGCTGTGTTTGTTCACTGTTGAGATGACCTGGTCCCGAAAATTTGATCATGAAATCGTACTCAGGAAAGTTTGATAATCTCGTGGCCTGGTTTTAGCTTGATAGTAGTGTTCATGTTTATATTGTGCCAAATTCAAGCTTGAAAGGTAATTGCTTCATAGTGCTAATTTATTACCCTGGTCAATGATCAATGTGCACTAATTTTACCTTCTCAACTCCCTGTGGAGTATATCAATATAAACAAGCTGCCATTTATGATTGAAGATGCTAGAAGGTTGAAATTCATAATTCAGGACAATAGTGTATGTCTAGGTACATGTGAGTTGTGTACAAGCATGCTGATCTGTGTGTTACCGTAAAACTCCCAAAACCAAGGCTGATACAGATAACACATCGGGATGATAGGTATATTCCAGCACAGACACTGCTTTCATCATCTCTCCACCCACAGAGATTGACTGTAAGATCTCGTCTGAATCCCCACAGTTTTATCTACCAATTAGAGTCCTATTTCATGTGTCGTCTGGATCCTTCTGACAGCGCTATTGCCGTCACAGTCACGTGACCTTTATAAGCTAAAGTAACGGTGTCTCCATTTTGCCCATGACATGGCCAATTCTGGTCTCTTATCTGACTAATAACACTGGCTTGGAGTAGATATCTCGTGGAGAAAACCATCAGTGCATTATGGACATGTTGGGAGCAATTTGTAAACGGGACATAATCTGCCGTAATTCTCCATCATCCAGTCCATCATGGAATTACGGACAATTTTGTTGCTCAAATGATGAACACGATGAACAACAGCAGACAAAGGATGCAAAATTGCCGAATGAAGAGGACGATTATATGCCATAATACGTTTTTTCTTTAATACGAATGTCATTTTTCTTTCATGAAAATATTAGCCGTATATAAGTAAACTTATTTATGGAACATTTTGTATAGTGTTTTGTTTCGAACACTGCTAACCTAAAACATTCAACAAAGCAACCAAAATTTGTTTTAAAAAATAAAAAATAACAAAATATCAGCATTGTTACCAAGGCAAAATGTGTCATGAACAACCTATAAACTCTACATACAGAAACATTGGTAGCCATTGTATTTCATATTGGAGCCAAAGGTTCCAGGTTCAAATCCCAACCCGGGGGCTCTGACATTAATGTTCACGGAAGTTAACTTTCTGACACGATATTGATAGGATGTGCTGTCTGTAGAGTAGCAATGCAGTTATCATCCTTGATCTTGTCAGTACCAGCCAATGTTCACAAGTATACTGCAACATTCAGCACTACGGATGTTGCTGGTTTCCTCCTGCCCTAAACTGACAAGTTGTGATATATGTGAACGAATCTTGAAAACGGCTCTAAACCCCAATTTAAAAACAAACAAAAAACAAAAATAAATAAAAAATGTATATCACTGTTTAAAACTGCTGTTAAACAGTATTGTTTTATTGGCATTTTGGTGGGTTGGAACCTATCGAGCTTCGCGAGGGTTAACATCAGGATTACTGGCAGTTTTTATGGAACTCAATTAGCAGACATAGTATGGGAAGACGAGAGGAGAATAAGGACTAAGAGATAAAACAGATCTATCTAAATTCAGCCATACAGCAGCAAATGAAGGGTCAGTGGCAGCATACTGGAATATACGTCTAGGATCCTCATTCCAATGATGGCCGAGTCGAATCTGCCACTTATGTGCACTGTTTGTCAAACTCTAGTTGTTGTACCAAGATAGATGTTTGCTAATCCATAGAAAATCGAACCCATCCAGAAAGATGTTTGGAAATCAATAGTAAATCTAACCCATCCAAAAAGATGTTTGGAAATCAATAAAAATAAAATACAACCCATCCAGAAATATGTTTGGAAATCAATATAAATAATAACTCATCCAGAAAGGTAAAGTTCTTTTTTCCCCCGATTTAATATTAAGAAAATCTGTTCAAAAGTACAGAGTATTTTTTTACTGGGTTGATGGGTGGTAGTCTCTATTTTTTTTCTTTTTCTTTTTCTTTTTTAATTGGTGTTTAGAGCTGCTTTCAAGATTCTTTCATTTATTTCACAGCTTGTCAATTTAGGGCGAGAGGAACCCTGCAACATCCATAGTGCTGAATGTTGCAGTAAACCTGTGTGCACTGGCTGGTACTGACAAAGTCTTTCAATGTTATCATCTAGCAGGTAATTTTACAAACCCCTGTTTGGTATCGTCATGCAACAACTCTTTAACACAGGTCACTCAACTTTTGTACAGTGTTAGGAGATGCGTGTACCCTACCAATTCCAAAATTACAACTTTGTAGATTGCCAAATAAAAATTATGTCTATTTAACCTATTACTATTTTACTTCACACTTTTGCTAAATATGTAAATATGCGGAGGGATGCCGTTCTGTCATGTAACAGCTATTTACATATTGGAACGCCAATGACAATTGGTTACATAATATTTATCAATCAATAAGAAGGGTTATCTCAAAATAAGTTTAAGCAATGAAAGTTGTGGATATTGTATCTTGAGATATCGAGGCCATGATCATAAAGGAGAATATATTTCAACGTACGAGTTTAATTTATATTGGTTTAACCATAATACTAATAATGTAACAAATTGTATCTCTAAGAAGTCCAACTGTTCTACCACTGCGCTACCACCCGCCCCCCATATATATTTGAATATGGATATAAATGTGCTTTTCTGTGCGCTTTGCAATTGAAGATAATAGTAAAGCTTATTAATGAGGTATTATACATCTACATAAGAAAAACGACCTAATTGACATAATTGTTGATAACGATTAGTTTCACCTGTCAGTCATGGAATGTTCATGATATTGTCATGTGACCAATTGTCATTGGTGTTTGAATATATGTAAATCGCTGTTACCTGATAGAATACTTACTTCCTCATTCTTTTATCACAAAACACTGATATTTCCACACTTAAATTTAACAATACACCACACCAAACAAAGTCATTACTTCGGCAGCCATGATACTGACGTATACTGCTTTCCATGGTAAACCGAAAAATGTCTATTTACGGAGATCAAGTAGGATTTTTTTTAAAGATTTTTTAAAACTGTTTGACAATATTCAGAAGCACAAATAAACCACAAAATAATCCAAATCATTTTAATTTCCCTTGAATATGAGATGCAATCTGTAAAATGATGAAAATTACGAAATTAATACTAAAATATCTTGAAAATGAAATGTTGTCTATTAAAAATACTATACTTGTCATTTTAATGTGATATTTTATGATGAATATGAAATTTGTTTTGTAAAATTGAGACAATCCATGTAAGAAATGGCGCAAACTGGATACATCATGTTTTTACATCATGTTAAAAAGTGCATTAAGCTCACAGCTACATTTTCTAATGTTTCACTTTGTTCGATTGCATACTTTCGTTTTCTAATGACATTTATACCAGTTGTGCGCGATATAATGGGGTAAGTGTCAGACGTCAAATATATCTGGAAGGTGGCGCGATTCTTTGCGTTTTTTAAGCGGAAGTAGCGTTTTAGTAAGTAGCATGAAATCTGGTCTGCCCCGAAATGAGGACACTACATGGTATTGTTTACAGACGTGATTTCTTTCCATTTTTTCTATTTTATTTTATTTAAAATATATTCCTGCCAACAGTGCACCCGTCCTTAGAAAATAATGATATTAAATGGTGAAAGAATATTCTGTATAAACCGTCATTATATCATTGAACATGAACATATAAAACATACAACTCAGAAATAAAACCTGTAGGCCCAGCACATAAACAGTTTATGTACCATGTAACATGATGTACCACTGCAATATTTCCCCCAAAGCTAAAGTAAATACGTAATGTACCGCAGTAATATAAATGTAATTACAATGTACAAACCTTGACATTTTGAATAGTGCACTGAATTGTTTATTGAAATGAATCTTTCAAAGTGCATGTACTTGGTCTCTAGGAGTTATATTTTCTACTCAGCATGCTGCATTTATCAGCTTGTTATCATGGACAATTCCATTAAATTCTATGCACTGCTCTCCTCAATCTTAATTCTTATATTTTTTTTACATCAGTTGTCATGACAAGAGAAATAAGACTTTGTCATTTGTGAGAGGTATGAGAACATGGGTGTTTTTACCAAATTAATGCAATATTTTTACAAGCGTCAAATTTTCTCATTTGTTTTGTTTTTCCTCAATCCTTGATGGGAGTAGTACAAGATGGAATTTGTGCACCAATGAATCATTCAGATGAAATGTTGTGGAATAAAAATGTTTATGAATTGTCACGTTATTTTACTGGTTTGACCAGTGTAGTGTTATGTTAGCAACACAGCAGTAAATGACAACAAAACACTGCAGTAAATGACAACAAAACACTGCAGTAAATGACAACAAAACACAGCAGTAAATGACAACAACACACTGCAGTAAATGACAACAAAACACAGCAGTAAATGACAACAAAACACAGCAGTAAATGACAACAAAACACTGCAGTAAATGACAACAAAACACAGCAGTAAATGACAACAAAACACAGCAGTAAATGACAACAAAACACAGCAGTAAATGACAACAAAACACTGCAGTAGCACACCAGCTGAAGCCAAACAGCATTCAGTTCAGACAACTAGAAGGGCAGATAGACAAACTGCTGGCACATTCAAATTATCCAATCTTTTGTCCAGAGATTTCTGAAGATGAACCATCTCTTGACACTCGTGCAGTCTCTGGGAAAACCAAGACATGTAATTCTACGAACACGATGCGTGTCGATGCCCAAGTGGCATTTTTATATTTGCTTATACTTTGGGGCGGAATCGTGTTGATTTTTGGCAGAATTCCCTGGATAAATCCTCCACAGCGAATCCCAACGATTAGTTTTAGAAATCAATATCCAGAAGTCGGAGGAACTGGGCTTTGGAAGATATTGCCAAGGTTTATGGTTTTGCGCTTATTGTTTTTCACTTCTGTGCGTAGTTATTTACAGTCTCCAAATAATTGCGACTATTTATCTGGAATCGGTCGCATCATTTCGACGTTAATTCAGCTTAGATGTCCGGCCCTTCTGTTCTCTGTCGACGGAAGCAGATTTATTTATAACAATGAGTTTGCTAATGTTGTAAGAGTAGACAATTTAGTAAGTGGGTTTAACTGTCCACAAGGGAACTTCTGATGAGATGTAGGTACATTTGTTTTTGTTTGTTATTATGTAGCATCAATCCAGGGTACAACATTGAATGTATATATGTCAAATATCATGAAATATGGTAGATTTTATTAATATTTGGACTAGTATGTCATAAATATTTGGATTTATGGTAGGACATGTTATAAGTATTTGGAATATGGCAGGACATGTTGTAACTATTTGGAATATGGCAAGAATTGTAAAAATACATTTGGAATATGACTTAATCTAGCAATTGATACAAGTCAAAATATGTGACTATTTTATTTTACAAATTACAAATATTATTTATGTTTTAAGGATTTAAAATATTATTTATGTTTTACGGATTTCAAACCATATTTCTGAATGTGGGGAAACAATTGTTGAATAGTCACATTTACCCCTCAAAATTGGTAAGGAAACAGATTTGATAACTTTAGTAAAAATAATAATAATCCAAATATTAAAATTTGAGTCACTCTATCTAGAAATATTCTCTTATTTACAATTTTATGAAATACCTGGAAGTATATCATATAAATATGATTCCCAAATACATACAAAATCTGTTACAACTATTTTTGTCATTCTTTTCTCTAACTCAAAAACTTGTAATCAAGTCAAATCAGCACATGTCTAAAATGAGAATGTCTGATCCTGGGTTCTATTAACTCTGTCCCTGCTGGATTAATAACAATAGATGCTCTACAGGATTTCTTCGGCAGGGAACTGGTTAATACACTGTATTCTGGACACATCACTCAGCCTGTGGATGTACAGTACATGCCATGTACAATCAGTGGTACCATGTGTCACTGTTTGAGTAATTTTAATTAACATGGCTCAAGCTTGTGGCAGGCACAAAATGATAAATATTTAAGTAAGCTATTTATGCACTCTACTTTAATGAATTGGCCGGGGTGAGTATATTGCATTCATTGATTGACCTCTCACACGCACATTTTTATTTTTCACAGTATTTCATTTGTCTTTTGCCAGAAACCCTAAAATTACAAATTTAATTTCTTTTAATTTCTTTATGTACACAGAGAATATATTTATTGCCTTTAAAATACCATTAATTTATCTTTGAAAATCCAACTAAACTGGGAGATTTGATAATAATGTTATTCAACAATATGTATTTTATAATGTACAAATATCAGATATTTTGTCATCTTCCTCCTACGTTGCATATGGGTGAAACATTCCCGTAGTGATTTAAAACAATAACTTGCTCACTCACTCTTCCTTCTGATTAATCAGTCTATAGGGCTTATACAGATAGAATGTTAAATAACAATATTGTGAACATTTTATTTCCAATCATTCCAGATTAATGCTATAACCAATTATTAACATTTATTTGAGATACATTATTCTGATTATTCCAGCGAATAATTATGGATTAATTAACTTGGAACAATATTATCCTACAACTTATTATGGATTAATTAACTCTGGATAATCTTGTCCTACAACTTATTTTGATGTTTTGGACCTGTAATTTGTCATTACTAATCAATCCTTGCCAATAAAATATACAACCGATCATGTCCCAGAAAATCTATTTATATATTAAATACAGTCTACACAAACGGATAAACAGTCAATATATTATATACCACAGATTTCTAAGTGTGGCTATTATTAGTCAATATAGATCTTTTAGGATCCATTGTGGAGTTTTCCTGCATTAAGCATTGATATGCCACTTGGTTAATGTCCGCAACATTTGCCATGTGTTCAATGAAATCGTTTCAGATGTGAATAATATTATTTGTAAGGCTGTAGTTATTTTTCTCCCTGGTTTACGGATCCGTTGACCTGATTTTTTCCATTTTGGAATTTTTTATATATTTTTTATAATATTCCGCTAACAGTGTACTAGCCTTTAGAACATTATAATAATAAATGGTGAAGGAACAAATTATATAAACCATTATTGAATATGAACAATGCCCTGAAGACAATAGTTGACACAAAGTCGAAGTCAAATAGATTTGCTACTGGTAAATAGCAAAAGTCTACTTTATAACAATGACTTCTATTGACAAGCATTACATTGAAAGTAATTGTGCATTCAAATCTGAACAATTTATGTGTACCGGTATTTCTAACAATGATTGACAATTATTTTTATCAATTATATTTATTTTCTGTCAACCGACCATTCATAATCTCCAATTATTATTCTTTTTATTTTGGACCCGAACAACTGGCAAAAATACCAAATTATATTTATTTATATTTTTGACCGCCTCAGCCAAAATTATCACACACAAAATCTGTAAACCAGGGAATCAAATAACCATAGCCTAATGGTTGTGAATTGGGACGGACTCCCAGTTGTAAAGAGAGCATTTAGATAACCCAGTCAGTGTGCATCGGGTATATTGAAGCACTAATCCATTGCTGAAGTGACGTACCGAGATGTAATTGACAACACGTTTTGCGTCAGAGCTCGTTCATCGCTTTCATCGGCTCGTCAATGTCAGCGCAATATCGAACAGGTGGATTTCAAATCCTTAGAGAACTTGGTGACTGATTTTTTTCTATCTGGTCGCTGCATTTCAGAATGTTTGAGGACATGTCTGCAGCCATTGAGAAAATCTAAATTTCCGGAACTTACTTCTTTGTACATGAAAGCTGAAGAATAGGAGGGACGACTCAAACAAATACCTTCCGAGATTTACTGCTGTGAGTTTATTAGACTGTAAATAGTTAGCGAGTTACTGGTAAAAGTTTGTGTGCAGAAAATTAAGGATGTTGAGTAATTATGATTCACTGTTAATTTTATTTGTAATCCAAGTGAAATGTTTTATTGATAATATGTAACTTGTAATATGTAACTTGTGTAGTAATGTTTGACGAAGGAGGTATTGAATTCTGGAAATAGAAATACAGGTATGTACCGTGTATAGTATTCTAGGCTTGTAGAAACCATTGCATTCTGTAGTTAATGTATGTACTGGAGAGGTATTAGTTCGAGTGTGGATAAAGGTTTGCTTTATAAACAGTTTTTCAACTTGGTCATGATATTCTGTTAATTGTTATGTTCTACGATCAAATAATGATCACACATCTGCAGTGTGTTATTTTAGTTTGATGAGCATCTCTTGATTTCTGCAAAAAGAAGCTATTGGTTGTATACTCATTAAAATCACAAGAGGGGTTATAATTGAAGATATATTTTGGTCAAATTACTTTTGTCTTTTAAGATTCAATAGCACTACATCTATGACCAAAAAAAAGTACTGTATATCATTTTCTTTACAATGTAAAAATAATGCATAAATTATGTCAACATACTGTCTTCTTTGAGAGGAAATGATCAACCCCAATTAGGTGAAAATGACATGCATTTGACAATGGTAACAGCAAAAAAGCAAAAATATTAACATACTATCTTCCTCAAGAAAATTGATGCCATAGGCACTGCATGGCTGTGTTTCATGAAAGAGTCGTACCCATAGGGACGTACGTCAGGGCGTACATCATATTCTGCTATAGTAAAAGCATAGCCTGCGCCCCCATTTAGGCAAGTACTAAAATACGACCCTTTCCTGAAACACGGACCTGATCATTTCAGCTGGTGTGGTCTGACCTTTGACCCGATTCTCCAGGGGTCAGCCGACACATTTGATGTGTAACCAGTGCCTGTATGTCACCGTCTGTCCTGTCCATTCCCACCTCCCATACCAGTGTCAATTGTCAACTCTTCAGGGGCTTATAGCTATTGTTTAACAAGTCCAAATAGTTGGAAGGAAAGCGTTAGGTTACAACAGGCCAACTTTGACATTTATGTGCATGCTATCCTATCCTGTTTGTGTTATTATCTAAAAGTTCTTTGGTGACTTTTTTCCTATTATTGCAATACAAATTATGAAGAAATTTGAAGTTTGCAGTTATAGTGTTGTACAGCTAATTGTATGTATATATTGCTGGAGATTATTATTGACTGTGGATATGTATTCATTTGACTGCGGGTATATTTCTACCATACCACACCTATGCTGGACTGTGTTGATTTAGGCACAGCTCTTTAGGGCATCTCCGGTTACCTTTCACCCTGCCTACACATATATATATGGAGAGAGAGAGAGAGAGAGAGAGAGAGAGAGAGAGTTAATGTTGTCTTGGAGTCATTCCTTTTTCATATACAGAAAGGGGCTGATCTTACTATCATAAAATATTTTAATTGCTTCTAAGATTATACTAGATCTATTATTTCTAAATAAAATAAATAAATTCACAGAGTAATGTAATTTTATATATTTTTAAATATTCCCCACATTATACTAATGTGTAGCACCACAAGCAATCAGTATGCCTTAATTTTGCACCTAATTCTTTTTTTATTTTATATTATTGATATAATTTCATCCATTTCCAATTCACAATGCTTATCTGGAAATATTTACATGTCAATTTAAAGCAATAATCCATAATTCATAATATACATTTCCTGCCAGAATAATGCTTATTTTGTATTAACCTTCTCCCTGCAGGATTAGACACAGGTACAGCTCTTTAGGGCATCTCTGGTTGCCTTCAGTATGGGGAAGGTTAATGAACATAATCAGGACATATTTCCATTGTATGAGTTTGCCTAGTGCTTCAGAACTTCAACAACAAAAGAACACATTAATTCAATTAATTTTGATATAATTTTGATATAATTTGTCAGTATCATCATACTGTATACATCTTTAGAATGAACCCACTGCATTCATAAAAACAACTACATTTGTATATTTCATAGGCGGGCAGCAGTTTGTTTGTCAACACAACTGGGTCTGGTACAACTCTAATTGGGTCATGGCCTCTTCTTTTTTTCTTCTGAAGTTAGTAGCTCTCGGAGGAGTCTTAACGAGTACACATGACTCGGAGACACCGAGAGACGTGCATGGAATCACAGATAGCATCACCATGGCATCACATTGTACATCAGCTTCGTCATTCCGCCGATAACCACAAGATAGGGCAGTAACATTAGCACAGCGCTTCCATAGCCATGTCAGTCTGCACGTTTTTAACAGGGACAGTTCCAAGAATGTCAGTCACAAGTATGACTGTCTGATATTGTCCATTCACATCTAGGACTTAAAGATGCATTCGAAGAAGGATTTAAAAAAAAATTCTAAAGGAAAATTAGCAAATTGGTGAGTTATTTTTGGTCATGGGTGCCTTTAAAAAAATGTGAATCATTGTTTGTTGAAAGTTTCTAAATTCAGATATGATTTAGTTATTTTGAATTAATTTGTTAGTGTGATTTTTAATAATTGATAAAAGCAATCATTGGTAGGGATGAACATATGCAATAATTGTTAGTGCATTGTTTGCGTTGGTAATATATTTTGTAGTAAATTGTACTTTGTGAATATATCTCTATTCTGCCATGCAATATCCTCATAATAATTAACGATGACATGCAAAGTTACAATTGTTAGAATTGCAACAACAGTATTTTGATTCGCAATTTGGATTATAAGTTGACACATGTTAATTTGATAGTCTGCAGACCTGAATGATTTTCAAGTCAGAAATGTTGTCTCACACACACACACACACACATATTCACTGAAGCGCACGCACACACACACACACACACCTTCAATTCTATTTTACTACTGTATTCCATGCCTTTTATTCCTACTATATTTGGAATAGAAATTCATAAATATCTTCGGAAATGAATCCTTCAACGGGTCAGGTTTGAGAGGGAAAAACTAATGACATCACATCCACTAAAATAGCAAGCCTGTCAGAGTATTGCAGAGAACCACCATTAGGCTTTGGAGGGTTCAAGAACTTAATCAATTGCAAATCTGTCTTGATCAATGACTGTAATATCTATGTAAATGACAAGGTTCCCTTGGCACGACAGCCGTTTGGGATTACCCTGATTTCTAGGATTCCTTCACAACTGCTGCAGTTAAAATTATTCCTTAAAAGTTCATTTATTTTGTAGGGTGGACGTCATATATTATCTTTGTTGGTATAGTCGTGTTATCTTTTAAGAATTCGTTTTCTAGGGATCTGGATTTCAAAAATATATGTTATCGAGTTTGAAAAACTTAAATTTTTCAAATTATATTTTTTTGATTATGTTACTATATGGAATAATCAATGTGTGTAACAGGGCTATGAATGGGCCAGCTTAGTCTGTCGGAACCAGCTGGTGCTCGCAGATTTACTGCAACATTCAGCGCTATGGATGTTGCAGCTTTCCTCCTGTCCTAAACTGACAAGCCGTGATATAAGTGAAATAATTTTGAAAGCTGTTATAAACCCCAATTAACCCTGTAACAGTAACAGAGTGTTACAGGTTTTCCTCCTAAAATAAGCAAACCACTGAGGGCAGAACTACTGTATAACATTCCCTCTAATCCCAAATCAGTCTCTCCCTGGTATGTTTATCAGTACCGGTAACATGAAACAGGCTACCATCATGATTAACGAGAAATGTAATGTGTCATTGTCTTTATTACAGCTCTCCATCACCAATAATTAAATGTGAACCTAAACATTAAACCCAATTTAATTAGTAATGCTTCTGATTTGATTAACAAAAGTTTTCATTACACCTGTTAATATTACTTTCATTTACCACGTAGACTTGTGTCATCGTGTTGTGTGCACATGAAGCTGTAGTCAGAGAAGCACTGTTTACCGTACAACTGTTTGTAAATTGATTAGAAATATAGGAGACAAGCCTATCTCTCAGTAACGGACAGATACGAGGCCTTTCTCCAACTTAAAATACAATGAATTAAACCATATCTAACAAAATTGGGGGCGGGTGGTAGCGCAGTGGTAGAACAGTTGGACTTCGGAGCCAAGGTTCCAGGTTCAAATCCTGCCCCGGGG
>JAUTBT010057670.1:3993-15100 GCA_032361225.1 Lepetodrilus schrolli | reverse complement strand
ATGTTGACACTTCATCTAAATTGTCCAGAAAAAGCGAAGACGCAGTAACGTGTGGTCGCATTTTGAGATTTTTGTACGACAGAGAACTGGGCATCATAAATGCACATGTTCAAGTGTCTATGCGAGACAGGAGCTACAAAGTTCAGGTAAGTGCTTCGATCGATCTTCCGGCAAGTTTTGGGTGAAGGTATTATCATCTGATTCAAAACTAGCTAGTATCATGTATAAAGTTATGTTGATTCTCCAAAACAATAATTCTAACTGCAAATTTAATCTACTGCAAAGGGTAATGGAAATGGGTTTAACTATGTATGGTTATTACAAAATCCAGGTAATACTTATATAGCAATGGCGGTCGAGTCCAAGATAATTGACCAGTATAAACAGTATTGGTACAACTGTACAATTAATTAATCAAAAGGTCATTATTATGCATTTACAAATCATTGTTATTATTAGAATCTTACTTATTAAACCTACCCTACTATGCTCGACTCTGGCCAATAAGATTTAGAAATTCCAACCACTGGCTAATAAGATTTAGAACTTCCAACCACAGACTGCCTATAGGAGTGCAAGTAAAATCAACTGGTACTTTCCGAACGCGCTGTGCGCTTACGGTATGCTTGTGTGCAGATCCTAGTCGAGATGTAGTAACACGCTGTCAACACTTCTTCCCGAATAATCAGCGATTAATGGCTATTTTGTTATCTTTTAGGGTGTAACCACACCTCTATTAGATATACTTGCCAATACTTTATATTTCCATTGGACCTTCGCCAGCGAAAATAAATATGAAGCCATAAATAGGCTTTTTGTACGACTGAACCTGTGTAATTTATTAATTGAAAATAACACGAGGTCTATTTAAATGAACACGACTATATCTCGCATAAACTCATACCTTGATGTTGTTTTAATAACGATTACTGTTAATGATTTTAATTTGTGAATTTCAGAAATATGGTGGTTTTTTTATGTTCGCCAGTGATAATGGTAGTGTTATAGAGTAACCTTCATACTATTTTCTTACGACTATTTCACATTTCAAATGAACAGTTCATACCGATATTCCCATAACTGAAGTTAGATAAACATGATAATTTAATTCAATTCAATTCAGTTTTATTTTCTCTTTAACCACTATTAGTACATTATATTCATACATCAAAACAAGTATTCAAGATAATGGACGGACATATAAATGCGTTTTACTTTAATATGTTCATAATTATGGATACAAATTGTGATAATTTTATAATTTGTTTTACCCATATGGATACAATCACAGTTTGTTGACCTTTTTATTTGTATTCAACAATGGAGCTTCATATTCCTAAAAACCTACTAGTTCAATCCAGTTAAAATAGTTAATAACTCTGCAACAAAATGTCTAGGATCTTAGTTCTGGTGTCTGTGTATGTTTTTTTTTGTGGTTATAGAATGCAGTCTTTACCCATGGTGGCCATCTTTCAAAATGGCCACCGCTTATAACTACAATGGCATAAAACTCAGCTAGAAAGAGACCTAGAATATTAATTCTGGTATCTATATATTGGTGATTGGGGTCATAGAATGAAAAAAATGGCAATGCAAATTATTGTGCCCACTTACGGTTCCACATCCTAAAGATAAATACACTTTCAAAGGTTATATGGATACACTTTTATTACTAGTATATATTTTTACATTTAAGAAAATTTGATCCAATAAAGCGTTCCTTGCAGATCTTTATGTTCATCTATCTCCAACACCGTGTTCATATCACATGATCAGTAGCTGAGTTATGCTAGTTTGAACATTGCAGGGGTGGGAGATAACCTAAAAATAATATTAATGTTGACGATATATGCGGAACATATGTTTTATATACGAAAATGTTTTATAGCTCTGTGTTATATTCTAACAAGTGTAAGCTATCTGGTAACACCAATAGTATGTTAATATCATGATTAGTTACCGAGTTATGCTAGTTTGATGGGGTGCATATAAAAATACCAAATGTGACGAAATATGCGTAAAGCAGGTTTTATAACCAGGGCCGTATCTATGTGTATAATGAAAAGGTTCTATATAGCTCTGTGCTATTTTATACAATGTGTAGGCTGAACACCAATATCATGATTAGTTACTGAGTTATGTTAGCTTGAACATGGTAGAGGTGGATATATACACAATGTGACGAAAAATTGGTATAGTATGTTCTATAACCAGGGCCGTAGCTAACGTTTTCTTCTTCTTTTTGCAAAGTGCTTTAGGGTGCTCCGGAATGCAATATACTGCACTATTTGGGTAAATATAGTACTTGTACATTCTAATATAATATGATGTCCTCATTTCTGTAAATTTATGTTTTATTTTTTTTAACCCTCCTCAATTTAGATAAATGTCCATTTGTAAGTTTAGTTTTCTTTGGTATGACTTTTCTTATTCGAAATTTGGTTATGGTTTAATAAGGAAAGGTTTAATACTGCTTTGTAAATGTGTATTGACCTTTTAACCTGTTAATTGATGGGCTTTTATGCAATAATTGTCCTATTGCATCCAATTTCTAAATAGAAATGTGAAGAAGAAATATTAGGGTTTGTTTCTCTGAAAGAAGCAATTGCGAGGTACTGTACGGGAAAATTAAAAGAAATGATCCAAAAGTCTGACGTGAGGGTTTAAAATTCAAATTGGTTAAAATGCCATATCATGCATGTCATTTAGTATGTGAAACCATAACATGAAACACAGCAGCATTTTGGAGGGAATTGAATCATAGAAAATACAAAAAGTATATAACAGTGAATAAACTCCAACATCTTTACATTTCAGTTATAATCAACTTGACCATTTTGCTTCACAACAGGAGCTATGCTTATGATATACTAGTATCATGTATCAGCTTATGATATACTAGTATCAAGTATCAACCTTTTAAAAAGCATTGAAAACAATCTCAAATTTACATTGTTAATATTATTAAAATATATTGACAATGTGCCTAGGCAGGATGGGACATGACCGACTAATAATATATCAATAAAATATCTATGAATTTATACTTTATACTTACCAAAATACTACTGTACCTATCCTAGCTTAGACAAATGTATAAACCTAATGTCAATAATTATATTATCGCCCTATGTTATTAAAGTTATCAGATTATTATAAAGAAAGATTATATTTGATGTAAATGTTGTAAATATGCACTATATCTTCAAAACTTATTCATGTAAAAATTGCACTTGTTTCATTATTTTCTCATTATATCACATGATGTGATATTTTTTTTATGAGAATAAACTCTGTTCTGTTCTGCTGATAGATAATTTGTAAATCGTGGCCTAATCTCCGAATTAGATTACTTTCCTTTGTTTCTGAGGATGGTCTTATCTGGAACACGTATTTGGCGACCTATTCTCTCCCACTGTACAGTTAACAGCCATGGCAACAGACAATTGTGAGTTCAGCGGAAAACAAGCCCAGGCTGCAGGCCCCAAGTCGTGTGTAAGCCAAATGAATTGACCCCTGGACACATTTCTGCAGATTTCCGCGGATCATCGGAAAATTAAAATATTTGTGTAAATCCATGAATCAATGCCTTAAATGAAAACAATTTGCAATAACACAGACAGTTATTTTTTTTCAAATTATTATTGTGTACATCAACTCATATATATTACTATCTTCTCTGATCTAGATTACATATATGTACTTCTCATGCTATCACACATCAATTTCTCTCTAGACAGACGTACCCGTTATACAGACGTACATATTAACTTTCCACTAAATAACCTGTAACCCACTGGCACTGAAAATAAATATTGTCTGTAGACTACACTATAATTCCTGAACACCAAATAATATATATATATATATATAATTTCTTTATTTTTCAAAGTTTTTAACAGATACATGCCATACAATTTCAGGCATGGCAACAGGCAATTGTGAATTCAGTAAAAAAACAACAACACAGGATCTGGTGACTGCATGCTCTAAGTGCATGTCCAGTGCAACTAAATCCAACCCTGGACTAATAAATCAGCAATTTCTATGGAAAATTGCCATGCCTACAATTCCCAGTATACATGAAAATAGGTACATCATTAAGTTGCAAGACATAAATTAATGATGAAGTTATAACACAGGCTATGAGTGAAATTAAAGTGGCAATGTCGTCTTTGGATCTGTAGGTCAAATTACATATTACAATACTATATTTACTATATTTCCCCGACCAATTCTTTAAAATATTCTAGAAATAGTTTTTAATTACACCTACCTTCTCACAAAGTAGAGCACCAATGTGACAATTACAATGTGACAATTACATTGTGACAATTACAATCTGACAATTACAATGTAACAATTGCAATGTGACAATCATAATCTGACAATTACAGTGTGACAATTACAATCTGACATTTTTTTCTTCAGAATTCCCTCCCAATGTTTCATATTCATTTGGGTCAACAATAGAATTCAGTGGGCCTATTCTCGGAACGTTCATACTATATATGCTATCATATGACAATCTTAAAGCTTAGGGCTTATAGTAGAGCTATGAAAATGTTACACACTTCTTCGGCTAAGAAGATCGTAAGAACGTTTCAAGTTTAGACCCCTTGGTTCATGATCAAAATATTACCATCCGTGCATTGGTGAAACAGCGTTATATATTGTTTGTAGAGAACAAAATAGATAAATAAAAACGGAAACAAATTGGGTTAGCATGTCCGTATACCAGGTAATGAAATAACTATGGCCTGAATTAAAAAGAATATCGTAGAATACAAATAACTAATTTGTAGATCACATTACTAGTATATATAGTTCAATGGCACTCTTGTGAATCTTGTGATGGTACATTCTTATGATTAATATAATGATTGATTGTACGTGTTCCACGTTGCAAAAATGTATTACGTTACTTCTATATTCATTTAAAAATAAAAAATTAAAAAATTGCAGAATTTGCATACATGTAAATTACATATTACATGCACCTGTTGCATGTAATAAATAGTAAATCGTCAGAATAGTATGAAAAAACATTAAATATACAAAATATAAAATAGTGACGATATGTAAAATATGTAGATGCGTAGTCAATTTCAAGGACAGAAACACTCTACAATAAGATTATCTTACCACTTTAAACATAAATATCACAGCTAGTTGACATACTTTTACATACAATTACAGCAATACATTATTGTTTTTAAAAATATATATATAATTTCTGTATTTCTTTAGGTTTTTAACAGATTCATACCATACAATTCCGGGCATGGCAACAGGCAATTGTGAATTCAATGAAATACTGTTTATCATCTATTTTGTGTTAATATTTTTTTTCTAAGACCAGTGTAAAGTATTCTGGTGGTTGTGATAAGCATTTTAATAACATATTATATATAATATTATATATTATATATAATATATTATATTATATATAATATATTATATACTATATTATATATAATAAGTAGATTTATATAGCGCAACTGGTTCCATGCACCAGGACATGCTCACAGCACTAACATTGCCGACTATATTATATGCTTTCACCCTAGACACAAGCACACATATTGTGTGCATATTCAAAACTATGAGTTGTCTTATTGGGGGGCGTGGGGCAGTATGCATAGACAGCATTATACATGTATATAGTGTTGTGGTGCGTAATCAAACCATCCGAATATCACAGCATTTACCTGAACAGGAAGAATTTGCATTAAATGTATTGTTTAAAGTGGCACGATCTTGTCACATCTTTGCAAAGGACATAAGCATTACTAAATGGTTATTACATATTCTAGTACAAACATCTTTCCCTGAAAAGTATGTTTTTTTTTTCTCACGATTGTTTATAAATCTAGAACTACATTGGGTTTTTTCTTACATTCATACTGCATCCTCGCACCTCAATGGTACTTACTAAATTTCCTTAGTAATAATCAACAATGCAGAAAAATATATTCTTAAAATTACATGACATTATGTAATATTGTATGCAAAGATTATCTTACCACTTTAAAATAAATATCACAGCTAGTTGACATACTTTTACATACAATCACAGCCGGCTCTGTGGCGTAATGGTTAGAGCATCGGCCCGGAGTGCAGAAGGTTGTGGGTTCGATCCCCGGTCGTATTATACCAAAAGACGTTAAAAGATGGTACTTGTTGTTCCCCTGCTTGGCGCTTAGCATTGATCTCTGCATTTTGTCACATTTTTTACTTTCAATTAAGTGATCTCCTCATTTTGTCACTTTTTTAAACCAACTAATTAGTGATCTCTTCACTTTGTCACTTTTTTTTAACCTTCAACTTAGTGGTCTCTTCAGTTTGTCACTTTTTAACTTTCAACTAAGTGATCTGTTCGTTTCATCATTTTTTTAACTGCCACTAAGTGATCTCTTCATTCCAGCACATTTTAAACCTCCAGCTGCATTAAGTGTTCTCTTTATTCCATCACTCTTTAAACCTTCAACTAAGAGATTCTTCGTATTGTCACTTTTTGAACCAGCTAAATTATCTCATAGTTTTGTCCCTTTTTAACCTGCAACTAAGGCATTTCTTCATTTTAACACTTTAACCTTCAACTACTTTGTGATCTCTTTATTCTGGTATCTTTTTAACCTTCAATTAAGTGACCTCTTCGGGCACTTTTTAATTAAAACCTGCTCTGAGTAATTATTAAAAATAAAGGATCTTTGTAAATTTAACACGTCCCCATATAAGACGTGTTACAATAACCAAAAAGAGAGTTATATCGAGGGACTACTGTACTGGACTGTTGGAATGTTCAAGCCTTCCCTGAGACCACGTTAATCTTCAGACTTATGTTCTGCAGACTCTCCACTTGAACCATCTGTTATGTTCTCACTGACTTCAAACTCGGAGATCTTATCTAGCAGCCCTTGAGCCTGAAAGACATGAAGTGTGAACAATCAATAGGTAATACATGATCGAGTAGGTGCCTGTTAAGTCATGGGTTTGTGAGGTCATATGGTTGTGAGGTCATATGGTTGTGAGACTGTAGCCAGGAGACCAAGGCTGTGAGGTTACGTGGTTGTGAGACTGTTGCCTTGAGGTCATGTGGTTATGAGACTGTGGCTGGAACGCAGTGAAACTGTGGCTATGAGGCTGTGAGACTGTACACAGCTGTGTGCACATAGGTAGGTATTTGGCTGTACAGGGGGCACACTACCCAACCCTTTGATCCAAGTAACACAAATCGCGATTAACTGCATCATCTCACCTTCATCGTCAGTCCTTCATCTCCCATTCCGGCGACCTTGGACAGGGCAACCTTGGCTTCCGGCAGATCTCCACACATCAGACAGACGTAGCCTCCTATTAGAAACAATGCTGGGTTGTCTGTGATGGCCGCCATGGCGTGTCTGGCATGAGGAAGCGCCTCAGGATACCGCTTCAGTCCATTGAGCAAATCTACAAGTCGAGTCTCAAAACCCTGAGAACAAACACAGAAAAAGAAACTATATATAAACTATGCATTTTTGTTACAGATCTATCATAGTTATGATTAATTGCCAAATATTTCATAAGGATTGGTAAAACAATACACATGGGTATGTGATACCAGTACAATTATCTCACTCAGTTCATCAGTATCCTTCCTGTATCCTCAACCCATCCTGATGCATGGGAAACCAGTACAATTAAAAATTAAAATTTAAATTAAATAATTATCTCACCCACTTCATCAGTATCACTCCTGTACCATCAATGTATCTGATGAATGAGATACCAGTACAATTAAAACAAAATTAAAACAAAAAAAATATCTCACCCAGTTCATCAGTATATCACTAAAGTACCATCAACTCACCATGTGTTCCGGGTACCGCTAATTAAAAATTAAAATTTAAATAAATAATTATCTCACCCACTTCATCAGTATCACTCCTGTACCATCAATCTGATGAATGAGATACCAGTACAATTAATAAATAATTAAAACAAAAAAAATATCTCACCCAGTTCATCAGTATATCACTAATGTACCATCAACTCACCATGTGTTCCGGGTACCGCTCATGTCCTGCCTGGAGGACGTCCACAGCCATGTCCTTCCTCCCGGCCTTCTCGCACCAGGACGCCCCGGTATCATAGATGTCCACGGTGTACTTGTCGTTGACCATGGAGGACAAGAGGGACAGCAGACCCTCCGTGTCCCCAGCAGGAATCAGGTAGGCCTCTGCCTTGCGGGTCCCAAGGGTTGGGTCGCCTGGCCATCTGGGAACAATTTTGGGAACAGGGCTCGACGTTAAGTTTTTGAGGTGATATTTATTATTTAGGCAGACAATCCTTACTGTCCAGCCCTGGTATCTGGTTTTGGACCCTGGACAGGATTCAAACTCAAACTTTTACTTCTGTACACACCACCATCTACTGCAGCATCGTAAATTGGACCTTATTTTCATGTTTGACTATCAAATCTGGCAGGTATGCAATACTTATTATTATGAATATCAGTGTTAGAAATTAGAAAATAATAAGGGGGTCATTCTCCATAGGCCTAATGTTAATTGTGGTCAAATGAGTACTTTTCAGGGGCCAGACAGATACCTTTAACACTGCATATTTTCAAATGACCGCCAGCACCCCCTTAAATTCGAACACTGAACATAATCTCTGTGATTGAAAACAATTGTAAATATCAAGCATGGAATCATGACAACCCATTAGATAATATACTAGATAATCTGCTAGATTATGGAAAATTAATATTGAAAGATGCTCCAAACCCCAATTTAAAAAATAATAAAGAAGAAAAGTTGAAGATATTGTAACTACACTTTTATGGATGAAATATTCAAGATGCGACAAAGAAATACTCATTTTATAAAAAAAACGTAAAAATCATACTTTGATAATCCTAATAATACATTTGGACCTTGATAAAAAAAAATATACAAATTAATATGTTTGCTGTTAACATTTGAATTTTTTCCACTGAATATAAATCAGGTGGACATTAATATTTCGTGCATCAACATCAACACTTACAGTGTTAATCCATGATCGAGGGTCAGGTTTGTTGGACGGGGATGTTTTGGCGGATTGAGCGAGTCGAGGAAATCCAGCGTGAAATAAGTGACAGCTGTAGCCTTCCCACAATTCATCATTGCCACCAGGGTGCGCTCCGCATCGTCATATTTCTTGTTGTTCAGGAAGTAAGCAGCCATTTTGTTGAAGACGTGTGGGAGACCTTGGCTGAAGGCATTGTTCCGGGACAAGATGTCGTCTGAAATCAGACCTCGAGATGTTTATGCAACTTTTTTTAGTGGGATTTCATCCTCAACTCAAATAATTGTTCACAAATCCCTATATAAAATTTGAGCTTGAGCATGAAATTGTACTCAAAAAGGTTTTGTAATCGTGGTGCCAGGCATAACAAGAAGCATGGAGGAGTCTGTTGGATGACCTTGTGCGTAAATTATAATTCATGGGATAACTATTCCTCAAACTTTACTATGAAAATGCTTGTTTCAAATGCAGAAAAGTAATTTGGCACCTTCGCGTCTTATTGACCTTCGAATCTTAGTGCAACTGAGGACTGTGCCTATCCTGGGATTTGAGCCAAAGGTGCAGAATTGTTAACCCCAACACTCTACCAACTGAGCCGAAGTGTAGTCCTTGACCATGGCAATTTCATAAATCTGTTATGATTTTTTTAATTTTGGTAAAAATGTAACAAATCATTAAAAAAAAAAATCAAAAATATTGCCTTGAAACATCCTTAACAAGGACATCTGGAAATTACCAGTAAGAGTATGTTAGTGGAGAAGCTTTCTACTGAATTTTGGAACTAAACTTGGAATATGGTAAATGTACCATTATTTCCCCCCAATACATCTGCAAGTTCTTGAAGAGCCTGTCCACCTTTGTAAATTTCTATTGTTAAAACAACAAATAGCTAAATATATATGTCCAAATTAAAAAGGCTACTGGCCCTTAATTAATTTTGTTGAGTATATATCACATTGCATATGTATGCATATGGTATGTCATCACATATGGGTGAAATATTCCCACTGTGATGTAAAGTGTCTAGTTCATTCATTCATGCACATGGTACTAACCCTCTCCATGCTGGAGGCAACCAGAGATGCCGAAATAAGCTGTGTCTGTGTGGAATACAGCAGGGAGAAGGTTAAATAACACTGAATTCCTAACTCACAGACTCTGTTGAAGAACGGTACCGCCTCCTCCTCTCTGTCTAAATGCTGGAGAATGTCCACCTGGTTCTCCAGCGACTTCCGATGTTCCATGTTATCTTCACTGAGCTCGTGCATCTAGATAGATAAACAAAACAGGCCCAGTCCCACAAGATTATTAAACCTTTTTAGAACTATTTCACGCTCAAACTCATTTTAATATGGGGATTTGTGAACAAAACCTTGAGGTGCACGAGTTTTACTCATAAACGTCACGTAATCTCTGGGAAAGAGGTTACAAAACCATTTTGAGTACAATTTCATGCTCAATTCAAATTTTGTGTTCAATTTATCATACGAAATCTGGCACCGAGATTAGGAAACCTATTCCGCGTGATTTCATGCTCAACTCAAAGTTATATTCACAAATCATTTTATACAATTTGAGCTTGAGTATGAAATCATACTCAAATAATGTCCGTAACTTCGGGGCCAGTTGTCTTCATTTATAGCTCCATTCAGCAAATTGCTAATGGTAGGCTTTCTAAAGAAACAAATATAATTGATATCTTACAATTTTAAGGTAATTGGATTCTATGGTTATTGAATTTCAAGGTCAATGACTTTTAAGGTCACTGAATTCTAAGGTCTATGAGTTCTGTATTAACGTAAATGGATTCTAAAGTCACTGGATTGTAATGTAACTGGATTTTAAGGTGACTGAATTTTATGGTCACTGAATTCTAAGGTACCGGGTAATTGGATTCTAAAGTTACTGGATTCTAAGGTGACAGAATTCAGTCATTATTCAGTGACCTAATAATTCATAGACCTTAAAATTCAGTCACTTAGAATCCAGTGACAGGTAACTAGATTCTGTAACTAGATTCTCACTCAGCTGATGGATCTCCTTTGGCAAATTG
>JAUTBT010057659.1:0-15101 GCA_032361225.1 Lepetodrilus schrolli | reverse complement strand
TATATATATATATTATATTTGTCTATTTGAAGGATTGAATTGATCTATAAATACATTCCCATGTCTTAGTATAGAAGTAATGCTTATGAAACAGCAATTAATCTTTCTTCGCTGGCAACATTATTGGGATGGCTTTTCCCTATCACCTCCAACTTCTCGAAAACACTAGAATACCATCGCAATTGAAAAAGGGGCATTGCATACGACCTGGCCCTGATGTTACGAAACTTTCTGAGTACGATGTCATGCTCAACTGAAAGGTTTGTTCATACATTTGAGGAGCATAAAATTATACTCAGAGGTATCGTAACCTCGGGCCCTCATCTCTGTTGATAAGTTGACTTGTATTTTTATTTATGAAGGTTGCAATGCTGGAGAACTACCTATTCGTATCGTTCTGGGACGAGTACGGAGTCTCGGTGGGCAGTACGGCACTACCGGATGTCCTGACAGCCAACTCGTGGACGCACATTGTAGTGTCACGCGAGTTCCTCACTGGCCGGATATCTGTATACAGTGACGGGGAGATTCTAGAGGACCTCGATGACGACTTCCCCAATGAGATTCAGCTACCGGCAGAGGGCGCTCTACGGCTCGGGAACTCCCAGGACGAGCCGGAGGACCCGTTCATTGGCCGCATTTCCTGTTTCCAGATCTATGACTCGGTGCTGACACCGGAAGAAGCTGGAATGACCAAAGAGAATTGTTTCCCTTCTGCTTGGAATCACTCCCCGCAAGGTGAGATGGTCACTGTTCAAGCTATATTTGGCTATAGGCCACTAAAACGATTACATTAATGCGTAAGTTGATCTTATTGAGTTACATGGTAGCATATATGTTTAGTATTTTGGTAAAGATTTGAATTCTTCAAAAACCAAGTATACTGTTTCACTGTCTGGAATCGATTCCGATGGCAATGAAGTAACATTGAAACTGTTAGATTGGTAAACAATTATAAACTAAACATATCTTGTTATAGTGAAAATGGTGAGGAGGTATGTTGACGGAGAAGTCAGGCAATGCATCAGCGACGGAAGTCACTCGGCATCTGTCAACTGTGACGTCATCGGCATTCAGTGCCTCGTGGGGGGTCGAGCCTGGGAGGGCGTGATGGGCGTCAACAACTGGGCCAACAGCGGGCTGGATGTGGCGTATTTCGGCGACATGTTACGCGACTTGATCCCCGAGGCTCAGACAGAGCACATTCTGGGGACGGTGCCAATCACGGACGTCAAGGTGTGTTCGCGCCTGTGTATGCGCGTCATGGGTTGTCAGGCCTTCGCCGTGGGTGGCAAAGATCCCATATCCTGTACCTTGTTAGACCAGAAGCTGGAGGCCACGCTGCCCAAACCGGGCTGGAAATATTTCATTATGAAACCATCATAAAGAGTGTAGTAGTTAATGCATGGGATGCCTAGCCAAACATATCACTGTTAGCATGTGTTGCTTTACCATATCGTACAGGAGGCCATGCTGGATATTGTTTACATGCATCTAGGTTATCTACCGGTATCTCTTGACCATCAATTTGATCCAATGAACGGTCTGTCAAAGTAACGCCATGTGGCGTGTTACGTAGACTGAGAAAAGTGGAACAGTTGGTGAACGTAAGAGGATATACATCAATGGCCCCAAAACCGCTGTGTTGTGGATGTACTACATTATATGTTTGAACCAACAACCAGAATTATGCATTCCTATTTCTATTGAAACTCTTGGAGGACTATTAATCTACCTGACGACAACCAGAGCATCACATACTGATTACATAAGGTCATGAATGCGTTTATACTATGTTACGTATAAATATTCAAATTTACCTAATGTGTTGTGATATTGGGATCAGTTCGATGACATTTGGGTTTGTAGTTGAAAATGCAAGATGTTTACTTGCTATAACTGCAAGGAAAAATATTATTTCAATGCTCTAAACATTACTCTGAACTCCCAGCAAAATCATTGTGTCGTATATGCAGACGGTGCGATTTGTAAAACTAACTAATAGCATTCAATATGTGGTACCATTTTTTTGGTGTGGCAATGAAATCGACGGACAGATCTTTCAAAAATACTCTTTAATATCACAATATCATGATGTCACAATTGCTTTATTCAAGAAAATATCACAGTATTTGTACAATAAGAATAAGAATTCAATAATAAGAAATATTGCTAAGATTCTATAAACACTGTCTTCGTCATTTTATACTCGATTCAATTATATGGACAAAAATACATTAAAAAGTTAACTACGTATATGTAAGCTTATAGTAAACTGTCGTCGCGGGTAAGTATCACTTCTAAAAGTATATCCAGGTATAAATATTCAGTATATGCTGTACATGTATTAATACTATCAAACGTCCTATTGATCGTACATATATATTACACTACATTTGGAAAACAGGGACCGTGTAATACTTTTAAATTAAAAAGGTTCTAAAACATTTTCACTTGGAGCTAAATCTGAGATTGTTTTGGTTTCTTGTTTCCTATTCTGATATTAGGATAATGCCGACAAGTCATGTTATCATTTTCACGCGTTGGTTTCTAGGAGAATAGAGTTGTCGGTGTTGGTTTCTAGAAAAATGGTCGGTAGCAAGTTCTCTCAGTCCGGTCAGAAGACTTGATAGCCTTGTAAACTGCCATGAACAGGGGAGGGAACATGGTTAAGAAGTATCGACACGGATCATCCAGTACCTCTCTTAGGGTAAACGACCTGAAATTAAAGCAGTCTACTTATACAACACAGGCAATACTTAGAACATTTACAAAACAGGGTCCAGTTGCACGACGCTCTTGCAGCGCTGCAATAGTTGTAATTCCAATTGTAGAGTCTTCTACAATTGGAATTGGGTTGCACGAGGCTATCTGAATAAGACAGCTATACAACTATTTTAACGGCAGTTGTAAGTCCCTACAACTATTGTAACGGCAGTTGTAAGTCCCTACAACTAATGTAACGGTAGTTGTTAGTCCATACAACTATTGTAGCCTACACGAGCGTCGTGCACCTGGGCCCAGATGTTACCTATGATAGTGTTCCACAGAACATGTGTAGCTATGAGAGACGTAAATAATAAACGCATTAACTACGACGCCCGTAGTGTTGGTACTATCGTTCTGTAGATCACGACCCTGACTAATCACTTCCGGTAGTATAACTCTACTAGCTACATATTTAATTCCTTCCAATCTTTTACAGAGCAGTATACGTATAGCATCGCCATAATTATACTACTGACATGGTATTCTACAGTAACTTCTCCCCTGAGATTTAATCAAGGGTCGTTTGAGTCGTTATCCTTCGTGATACAATGAATTAAGATAGTGAGTCATACGACCAAATTACATGGAACACGAATGCGACATTTGATCTCGTCAACCAATACCTTCAAGGTACCATAAAATGCAATTACTAAACCGCCATTCCTTAATTTTAACCTCCTTCCAACTGGAAGTATCCACAGTTGTCCCGTAGAGCAGTGATTGTGTTTAATCCAACAGTAAGAGGGTTAATTGAACATTGACTGAGGAGGTCTTTGTAGGTGACTGCAGCACAAGACCCTGTGGGTTTGTTTAGAACAAACTAGCGGTGATACGTGGTACTGACATCTTGTCGAAATGGAGGCAGCAGTTGTATATGAAGAGCACCATCTCTGCCAGCGTGTTCTTGTACTGACGAAACGACCTCATCTCCTTCAGCACGACCAGATCCACCACCGACAGCTGCAACATGAGCACCTACACTCGTCAGCACAGCTGTGACAGTGCTATATAGACAGTACCATAGAATTCGATTATCCTTCCAGATTATACTACATCTCCACATATCTACATCTATGGGCAATATAAACATGGTCATACTACTGTATATCGATAAGATAAGATAACTATATATATTTATATATATATATATATACATACATGAGTTGTTTAATAAAAACTGGACGGTTACAGTAACGATTTTAAATGGTTATGCTTGTAGGAATGAAATAATGTTTTGTCCTATTGGATATTAATTTTGGATCAAGGTAACGGCGACCAGATGGTAAAAGAGTATATTCAGAATTTAAAATGTGAGGAATTTAGAAGCAAGAGATAGTACACACTTTTCGTAAACAACAGATAAATTATTAGAAGATACTCCTGCAATTATAGAGCTAGTTAACGATTTTAACGAATTTGTTTTTATTTGTGATGGAAAGGGAGCCATACCAGCATTGATTAGCAAACGTAAATACACATTGGACAAAACAATTATTAAAAAGAGAGATAACAATGATGGGCTTTCATTGACATTTCTGGGTTTTCGCATGAAATGTGGCCTTTGTTGACATTTGTTGTACGCCGCTTGTGTTTTTGAATTTCCTGTTCAATTTATTGTCGATTATTGTAATACTATTCGTTATTCAGACATTGAGAAATGTCTCGCTAAGAGACTATAGGCGCTATGTAAGTACATTATCGTTATTTTTTTTCTGGATTAGTCTTGAAGATAATACGTAAACACTGTATACAATGACACACTGACCCATCCATCACTCATGGTCTGGTACTCAGGTACATTCAGGAAGTCGGTCATCGTGGTACTGCCAGATCCAGTCAATGCAACTCTGAAAACATTCACGAATACTTGCAATAAGGCCGCAATAAAATAATTGCATTTGTAGTATTAATCATCCCAAATAAAGCCACGCGCGCGCAGACACAGACACACACACACACACACACACACACACACACACACACACACACACACACATGCATGCACACGCGCCCACATTAACTTCATCAGATGATGTTATGTGCAAATTAATTTCCGTGTCAAATCCTTATTGAGGCCATGGCATGTCTTTATTGTTCTATCATGATCTTCACGAACTACAAAAGCAAAATGTTGGGAAAGGTTTCGTTTATCATTGGCTCAGAGTAAAAGCATACTTTACTACAGCATACACAGCTGAAAGCAAACCATTTGTTTCGATATTTAAATTATGACATGGGTGGTTTGAAGTTGTTTAGAAGGTTTAAATTGTGAGTTAAACATAACTAGATACTACTAGTCCTAGCATAATTAGCTACGAAAGGCAAATGACAGAGGATGGACTCATTACACAGACGGTCCCCACTAAACAGACAGCCATACCCTGTCTTCATCTCCTTCAACACATCTGACCCTGCAATCAGCACCATTCGGAACTTCTTCTCCTCAGACCAGAAGAATGGATGTCTGCAAGAATGCGACGATGATTTTATTTGCATAGTTCTTTTAGCTTCCGAGTGTATTGTAATCCTTTAGGGGATGAAGACGTATCTGGACAATCATATTTGATGCTTGTAGTACATCAGCATGATGAAGGTGTAATTAATTACAATTGTTTTTTTGGTGTTTTTTTTTGTATTGGGGTTTTAAGTCGCTTTCAAGATTCTTCACTTATATCACGACTTGTCAGTTTAGGGCAGGAGGAAACCCGCAACATCCGTAGCGCTGAATGTTGCAGTAAACCTGCGAGCACCGGCTGTGACTAACAAGACCAAGGATAATAACTGCATTGCCACTCTACAGATATCGCATCCTATCAATATCGCGTCGGAAAGGTAACTTTCGCGAACTTTGATGCCGGGGCCCCGGGACGGGATTTGAACCTTTGGCTCCGAAGTCCAACTGCTCTACCAATGCGCTACCACCCGCCCAATTAATCAGTTACATGTTCAGTTACAGGATGTTTCCTGTGGGAGTCATTTATTCTTGAGCAGGTGGTCCGACGCGGCATACACATTGCTGGGATATATACTAGGGTGGTATCTAAACGATGCTTTATAAATGCCAAATTAACATATTTTTCAAGGGCATATAGATCATCATCTAGGCAATGTTTCACAAAACGGTCGTATCGGTAGTCCTGGCGTAAATCTGACCTAGACAGGGATAATTGTGCCAAGTTACCTAAGACAGGCGTCAATGGACGGCCGCTCCTCAACCACAGAGAACAGCATGCTAGACACTAGGTCGTTGACCTCCTCACTGATGAAGGCAAGCTCCGTGGTGTTCTGACACAGGTTCAGCTCGATCTCGAAGCTGTTGCTTCCATACGGGTGCTTGCCTCCAGTCAGGATGTAGTAGAAGAGCATTCCCACCACTTGCACGTCAGACATGGACGTCGGCACCGAGTTGTCGTCCTCCACGAACGTCTCGGTCGCCTGCCAATACGACTTGCCTACAGAAAATACACATAGCATGGTAAAGTCACGTCAATTACGTAAATGTCCTCCACAAGAAATGGCCGCCATTGTACGGTTGTTCCCTGATGTATGATCAATTTGAAAGTGCTTGTTCGTCGGAGGTTGCGACGACGTTCTCACTAGAGTTTAACCAGCGTTTAATGTTCGTAAATTTCTCCTACAGCTGTCTATTCACTCTACATAACCATGAAAGTGTCCCCTTATATTTACAAAATGTAACCATCAGATGGGAAGTAGTTTTAGCCTTGTATATGGAATAATATAGGACATTATACAAATGCAATTTCGATGTCATTGGCGTGAGTTTAGTTTCGGAAGGTGGTTATGGAATGTTTTGTTTTGATGACATCCCCGCCTTATATATGACTACATGTCTTTAAAACCGAGATACTGAAGTAAATGCAAATGTACACTTATGGTCAACTCTGAGAGAATGTTGATGACGCTGATGATGCTGATGATGACGCTGATGATGATGTTGATGATAATAATGATTATGATGATGTTGCTGCTGCTGATGGTGGTGATGATGATGATTATGATGATGGTGATGATAATGATTATGTTGTTGTAGATTATGACGATGATAATGATGTTGGTGATGATGATTATGATGATGGTGATGATGCATTACCTGAAGTACGCCTGGAGATACGGCCGTACTTATCGCTCTGAATGATGCCGTAGCCGCCCACCCTCAACTTCCCATCACTATCCACGTAGATGTTGTCAGGCTACAACACAAGGACACACGTGATAAAAGATGCGTCTTCACCAGTTTGCCAGATGCACATCTAAATAAGGATATTTGTGATTAACCCCGTCAGCTTCGGAGTACCGGGTGTTGCAGACTGGTCCCATGCCTATGTTAAACACATGCACGTGGGTAACATATGTAGGGAACCAGTCCAGCATTTTTATTACATTTGTTCCCCAACCTTGAGATTTCCGTGTACAATGCCCAGATCGTCATGGAGATAGCGCACGCCTTTCAGGAGCTGCCAGGCTAGTCTATTGGCAGCGAGGGGGTCATGGGTGTAATCAATACGAGTGATGGAAATGTATTCTTCAAGAGTGTAGTCGCAGAGTTCCGTGGCAAGGTAGTGTTTGTTGCCCATCTCTGCCAATGCCTGCAAGAATTTAGACATATTATTAAATACTCACAGCTTAATCAAGTACTAACCTGAATCAACTATACATGTTCCGAGTAAATCAGAAATAGTCTCGCCAATTGAATATACCGGATAGCATAAATTTAACCCCCCAAAATGTTAGGAATGCCTGAAGACCTAAGTTAGTATTCAGTGATATATTGTAACCCAATTAGGATATTTCTAGCAATTTGATTGGACGAGAAATGAAATGTTCCGGGATGAAATATCATTAGATACCGGAGCCGCTGTAATAAGCTGTCATTTGATTGAGGGTAAACTGACCTTATATCTGAGCAGGAAGTTATACTTGGTGTCCGAGGCCGCCAGCTTTCTGATGAGATCTTTGTCCACGATCTCACGTTCTGCGACCAACTCACGTACAGCCACCTCTGAACCATCCGTCAGAAACCCCAGGACAACAGTATTACCGCTGAAAGACAGCACATGTAGAGAATGGTCTTTTAGTGGATACGAGAACTGCATGAAAGGGCGTTTAAACAGTATTTAGAGCCTGGAATTATAATAATCGACCCAAATGTTAATACTTGCACACACACTTAGATTTACACGCAAATTGTGTCCTCCTTCGACATAGACAATTATTAGTTTTCATTTCATTCGATAATTATACCAATCGTCAACCGGACCAATTGGAATCATTACAATTCTGGACAATTGTGTGGGTTTGTGTGTGGGGGTCACAATCAATAGGTTAGAAACCACAATATGGGTAGATTACTACAATTAACGACCACTTACGATTTGTTTATTTTGAATTCGTTGAAGTTGACTGGTATGACAATTTTTCCTAGTTGTTTTCTCATGTTGTATGGGAGATCAACGATCTGAGTCAATTTGTCTCTCCAGCGCCGACTCTGCAGCGACCACGGGGTGTCCGAAACTTCCGGTTGCTCAATCAACTCCCGTGAGGAGCTGGAACTCACAGACTCACAGACACCTTCACCTCTGTCGTTCTTCGTGACAACCGAGCCATCATGCTGTGATGTATGCTCGTCCCCTCTAGCGCCGGAAGTAAGCAAGTCGTTAGCTCGATCTTTCTGGGACTGAAGTTCAACGGCTTCAGAAGCATTTGCTCGCAGTTGTTCGCACGTAAGACCATACAGAGACGCAAAATAGTCAAAGTCGTGGAAATAGGAAGAATTCTCCAGCATCGGTTTTCCAATGATTGTCCGATACTGCCTCTTCACCTGCTCCTTGGCCAGGTTTTCCAGTAGAAATGGATTCAATATTTCATTCCCAAAAACAGAACTTTTCATATCGTGGAAGGATGGGAAAACATTTTGACTATGTGGCAGAGTAGCGTTAGAAGGCGACGGTTGGGAAAATACAGCATCGCCTCTGAGTGATTCGGGAAACAGAACAGGTTCAGGCATGGCAAGACCACGATATTGAGTCATACTGTTAAGAAGATTTTGGTAGTCAACTTGGGGAACTTCGTGATGATTGTCCACTTCATTGGAACCATTATATGCACATGCAGGTTTAGCATAATCTTCCAATAGGCTACCATCATGTGACTTCTGTTCTTCATTGGTATCGCTACAGTCAGTAACAGGAATGCTGTACTGTAATTCTGTGTTAGTGGGGCAATCTGCTTGATGACATCCACCACTCCAACTAGACTCTCGTTCTAGGTCTGGCACCTCTGCTAGAGGCGTGGCTATCTGATTATGACACCACACATCACTCGCCTTCCAAGCTTCCATAGCCTCACGATCCTGGTCAGTCTTAACCTGATCCAGTTCTTCTGCTTCGTGTTCCCCTTGGCACTGCTCTCTGTCAATCTCAGCGTGGTATGTGTCATGAGGGTTCTTCTGTTGAAAAGCGTATGGGTGGAGGAGAGACTGCGCAATGCTTCCAATGGACGGCTGATGTCCTAGCATTGAAGGACCTTGTGCAGAACTAGCATTGGAAGGATAGTTCTGTGGCACAGGATGCAGCCCAGCAACCATGTGCTGTAGCATCTGTGCATCAAAGCCTGGCGGTGGAGGAAAGTAGTCCAGACCATATCCACACATCGTGGCTTGACTGGGCAGGGGTACACGGGCCATGGCATCATACTGGGGTGAAGCCTGCTGCTGCTGATGATGTTGGTTTGAAGGCTGATTCTGATTGTCAATATATATGTTGGTGTAACCGAAATTCACACTGTCATGTGTGGGTGACTGATTGAAGTTCACTTTATCGAGAGCATCATACTCTGCAGCAGGCTCAGGAATATGGTCAATTTGCTCCTCACCACAAACGGAGATGGTAGATGTGGACTGAACATCAGAAGTGTCAGCATCATAGACGCTCCCTCGGTCGACATCATCTCTGAGAGTTGGAAATTCCTCCTCATACGAGGAGACCTCATGACGGGGATTTAACATATTCGCGTGTTGTTGATGTTGCATGTATAGAAAATGTTCTTCTGCTTTTTGCTGTTTTAACCATTCCTCCTGCTGTTGCTGGTGATACTGGTGTTGTTGCTGCTGCAGTTCTTGTTGTTTTTGTTGCTGCTGTGAAGGTGCAGAACCTTTAGCAACATCCGCCCAGCACACTCCCCCTACAAGTCTTGGTGTCTGCTTTAAAGCCAGAGCTTTATTTAAAATATTTTCTCTAACACTCTTCGTCTTTTTTGGTTTATCTTCAATTTGAACGGATTGCTTCGCAGTTTTTTTGTTTTCCACCTTTTGCCACCCAATCTGATCTCTAACTCTACAAGGTTCCGTAGCTTGGATCATACCATACCCTGTTGTCTTCTTTGCTATTGATGGTTCCATGTGATTGTACCTAAACTTTCTGGGATCCCGCTTGGACTGAATGATGCTCCCATCAGTATGTATTACAGACTCGAGGCAATCGTTCCAGCTTGGTATCAGTTCAGGTTGATCATAATTCCCATTGTTCTGAGAGCGCTTTGTTTTCTCTGCCCCAACTGGCTTTATCTCCTCCCCGTCCGGGTTGTCTTTCCTGTTAGCATTCAAGTTAGTATTCTCCTCCTTTGCCTTCTTCTGCCTTTGTCTCATCTGGCGCTTCCTCTCTCTCTTCTTCATAGCCTTGTTCCTTTCTCTCTCCTCACCCTTCAGCAAATCCACCTGGCTGACTATTCTCTTCTCTACCATCACACTATCAAAGAACTTCAAGTAAGCCATCCATATCTTCTTGAAAGGAGTAATACACTTTGAACAGCTGAAGATGGTCTCGATGGTACAACCTGCCCTCAGGGACTCCGTCAACCTGATCAGACACGTGTTATCCAGGTTCTTCTTGAGCCAGTCACGACCCTCGTCCAGCCCGCTCAAGCAAACGATGGGCAGCATCATTCCCGCCATGAACGTCTGCTCACCATCTGCCAGCTGTTTGTCCAACTTCTCCAAGTCGGGGCTTTGCCTCAGAGTCTTCATGACGAGGTCCTGACCCTGTGCGCGGATGAACTGCACGGTAAAGCGCTCGTCCACGGAGTTGCCGTAGTCTGACATCAAGATACTACACAGCATGAACATGGTGGACATTGCTTCTGCCAGCTCCGTGAACTGGCGGTACATGCTGATGACGTTGGGGATGGCTTTGGTCCTGTACAGACTGTCCTTAAAGCTCTTGGATTTGAACATTGTGAACAACACCTTTAGTAAAACAACCACTTCCTCATCCACGACGGAGTCGAAGTGGTCTGCATTGTAGGTGCATAGTCGTTCTAGTCGACTCTGGAAACAACAATGACACGGATTAATGAGATACCTCTTCGATTTTATTTAGCTTGGTGTGAAGATACCACACACCATGGACTCTATTCTACTCCTCCCACTTCCCAATGTGTAAGAGTATCCACAACTCGTCCACAAGGGCTTTTGTATATATTCCGGATAAGAGCATAATTATTTGATTCCCTAGTTTACGGATTTTTCTTTCGGGCGGTCGGTAATATAACTGTTAACAATTGTTATAAACACTAGTGCATATACATTGTTCAGATTTGAATTCACACGTATTTTCAAAGTTCTGCTTGTCAATAGCGGTAATTGTTATTAATTATACTTTAGTATTTACCAGTAAACAATCAAATTGGCTTCAAAACCATTGTCTGCCGGTCTTTGTTCATGTAGCATGATTGTTTATACAACTTGTTCCTTTACCATTTATTATTATAATTTTCTAAAATCTAGTACACTGTCGGCGGGATATAGTAAAAAGAATTATTTGTATATTCCAAACTGAATAAAGATCGGGTCGGCGGATCCATAAACCATAGAATCAGATAACTATGGCCTTTATGCTATGTGTGTATAGCCTTGTGTATCGACATTGGTAGTAGACACTATATAGTTATGCGTCTTATTCGTACATTATTGTTAAGAAAGACATTGCTCATTTCTATTATTATTATTGAAATTAAATTACTTGTGTGTATGGCAAAGCCATATAACCTTTAACATAGTTCAAGTTGACAAATGAACCATAGTATATGCGTAAATATCAAGTATTACTTTTCTTTAATACAACATGAACATTTATTAAACTACCTGGTAGTTGATTACTTACCTTGGCAAATATGTCCTTCTGAGAATTGGTGAGCTTGCTTATGAGAAAGTTGACAATGTCTTCTTTTTGTGCTTCAATACCACGACATATGACAGAGTACCCATCCTAGCAATACATACACGCATGGGTATTACTACAATTACTACTACTACTACTACTACTACTACTACTATTACTTTACTACTACGAACACAACCAATACTACTACTACTACTCCTACTACTACTAATAATAATAATAATAATAATCAGGGAGTTGAGTATGAACACTGAGTGCACACTGATCCACTGACTGTAGTACATTGATGGGCATACTGGGTGGATCTGGCGCATTATTAGTGTGCAATATTAGTATTTTTACTACTACGGTTACCACAATAATAACAACTACTACTACATGTATTGGTACGTCTCTAGTGATATTATTACTACCGTTGTTGCTGATACTACTAATGTTGCTGCTACTACTACTATTACTACTACTACTACTACTACTACTACTACTACTGTTAGTAGTACTAACTATCACCAATAAGACTCACATTATCCTCAATAAGTATATCTGTTCCCTTTGCAACTAGTTTTTCTGTCATTTTCTGATCACCCGCCAGTACTGAGATGAACAATGGAGTGCGGCCATTCTGGAAGAAAGATGTAACATTTGCAGTCAAGCCTTTCAATTAAAGTGTAAATGACATATATACAATTCCTTGTAAACACAGTTGATTATTTCTGTCTGTTGTTACCACTAATGGATGTCCTACGACTAGTAATTATGATCATATCGTCAACGTTATAAGTGTCTTATCGGGTATCTTATTTAGTAATTAATAGAATAAGAACACGTAACTGTCACTGATAGCACTCATTTCTACAACCTGTCGTACACGAGTTCATACTGTGCATTGTTTGTCAACAACAGGGCTATCATATTCGCCTCATGTATAATCAGAGTAAGTCGTGTGGCTTGTTACGAAGGCTCCGAGGGAAGAACAGTTGGTGAACGGTGTCCACCTGTACAAAACTGCGTGCAAGTAAAATATCCGTAACTTCAACCTTAGCATGTATAGACTACGATATATGTAAGGTTGGCGGTTGGAATTTTTACCTTCGAGTTCCGCCGTTTTGTAAAGCTGGACAATCACAAATAAACTACTATACTAGGCGATCAGTCGGACACAATACTGCTGAGAGAACATAAGGCCAAAAACGGTTTCTAATTTCACACAGCACTACTAATGTGAATGATGTGCTATTATTACTATTATTATTACTATTATTAGTAGTAGTATTATCCCTAGTATTATTATGGTTTTAGTATGTACTCCGTGAGTTCTACACGTTACTGACAGCGTTCCTCTTGTTGACGTCTGCTCCGTTGAGCAGCAGAAACTCCACACAACCTTCCCACTTCTTCTCCGTGGCCAAGTGTAGAGCTGTGGCCCCGTGCTGGAACAATAGCAACAACAATATTAGCACGTGCAGTGTGTCCTGAAGCAACAGAAGCGGACAGAAAGTTACTGCGTACTCAAAAACAGACAAGACAAGATTTAAGTGCAATATGTAGCTTACGTATGTTTTCGTTTAGTTGATACGAGAGCTTCATGAAATGGTGTTCAGAATGTAAATGATTTAACCTTGTTTTCATGGTTGATGTCCAGATCGCATCTGTATGGCCAGATCATGTTAATGATTTTCGCCTCTCCGGTTACTATAGCAAGCATAAAACTGTTATCTCCATCCTGAAACAGATGGAATCTCCTCCTGTTCAAAGCTAAAATAGTTGACTGTCCTGTTCCAGGATCCTAACAGGATCAGACAGGATTCTGACAGGACACATTCACCTCGGGTGTCCTGGTCCAGAGATTACGAAACTTTTTTAGTACAATTTCATGCTTAAGCTCAAATTTCATATGAAGATTTGTGAACAAAACTTTGAGTTGAGCATGAAATCTCGGGACCTGGTCTATTTCTGAGCATCCACGTTAGGTGTCCTGGCTCTAACACCTAACAGGACACCCAGCTTTTTTTACTGTTTCTTTTTCTTCGCATGATCAACGATATTTCAGTGAACTTTCTCCATGCTTTTGTGGACAACGATAATTCCGTGAGATTTGTCTTCGTGACTTGTTATGGACACCGATCTATCAGTAAAATTCCCCCCAATAATATATTTACTCCACCACCCATACTACCACCCACCCCTCACCCCCGGGACCATGATTTTGGGATCCTTTACTCTTACGTTATTATCAGCTTTCGATAGCTTAAACTTATACAGTAGACGTGTATCTACTCAATGCTTGTTTTAGTATGTATCACTTTACCTGATGCTAGTAGGAGCACATAAGGGTTTCATTAATTCAAGACCGTTATAAGCACACACAACAATATTATTAAGCTTTATTGTTATGATCTCCTAAATGTTTACTTCTGTCAAACTTACATAGTTCGTCAGTGTGACTGATGCGTCTTTCTTCAGGAGAAGCTCGACAATTTCTATGAACTTTGCTCTGACTGCCTGCATTAGTGGGTAGTTTCCATCCTGGCAACACAGAATACACCTCTGCCCGTCAGCAGATACATAATTGACCAACAAATTGCCCAGGGTATCGTTTCTCGAAGCGTTCATATCCAGTAAGAGACGGTAGTACTCTCGTGGGTACCAGTAGGAAACGGCGTATTAAGGTAATCTTCCCCGTTGACTACATCATTGCTAAGGTCGGGGTTTAGGCAACCTTAGAGGCACCGTTTCGTACGGGAATGCCCGGATATCACCATGTTGAGATCATTACAAGAGCGTTATATATATATGGTGTCTTAGTAGATACTTTTCTCACATCCTATGAGTACAATATATTCTGATATGCAAATTGGGTTTCTACAAGTGCCCAGTGCTTTTTACAAACATGAAGGTAAACCTTCAGAGAAGTAGACGCTATCCTTTAGAATCCACTGCCATTTGAACTGGAGCTCCACGTTCTGAAGTTTCAGATCCGTACTGAAAGCCATCCTCTTTAAGAGATAATCTGACTGAGCGCTTTTGAACAGGGACTATATATCTGGATAAGCAGCGTTATATACTGTAAATCAGGAAATGAATGCGTCACTAATTTAATGCGACCTCAAGCTTTTAGACATAAATGCGACAACAATT
>JAUTBT010057648.1:0-15103 GCA_032361225.1 Lepetodrilus schrolli | reverse complement strand
AACATCCGTAGTGCTGAATGTTGCAGTAAACCTGCAAGCACCGGCTGGTACTGACAAGACCAAGGATGATAACTGCACTGCCACTCTACAGACATTGCATCCTATTAATATCGCGTCAGAAAGGTAACTTTCATGAACATTGATGCCAGGGCCCCCAGGGAGGGATTTGAACTTGGAACCCTTGGCTCCGAAGTCCAACGTTCTACCACTGCGCTACCACCCGCCCCAGCCTAAAAATATTAATTAAATGTTTGTTTATAATTACATTTGACTCAAGGTAAAAGTTGCATGATCAAAGTACTACATTATTGCCACCAGCTAATTAGCAAAATATTATTCCTTTACTCCAAAATGAAATAAAGTAAATACTTCGCAGCAACAACAAAAATGTATGCCATGTACACATTAGTAATCAGTAAACATTAGTTACAAATGGAGCACTATTGTATGGATGTTATCTCATGATCACTGAACATCAGTTGTGTACACAGTGCCTGGATGTACACACTGCAAGTACGCACGCACTTAAAGTGAGGGCAATACCCTACTCATCTCAAGGGGTTAACACTAACAGTTTTTATCACTAGTCCTTATAACATATAGTAAAGGTCAAAAAATTCCAAAAATTCCACTATTCCTCAGGATACTTTCAGCATTTGGCATTTTAGCTCCGACTAGTGCCAATATTCATCCCTGCATCTGAGTACATGTAATTACAAGCTACAGGAAGGGCACTACCCTACCTACTGATCTGTAGGATCCATTAAATTGCAGGAGCAGCCATTTAACTTCTCGTAAAAGTACTGGGAGGACAGAAATTGAACCCAATACAAAATGACTGTGCTGTGTGTACATTGTGCATGTAAATGGACTCCTGCAGCAATGACTAGCAATGGCAGGATGAACATTATCGGTATGTACCGCATCAACACTGGCCATGCACTGGAATAAATGCAGGAAGATACAGCGGCCAATGCGAGATCAGCGAGATGTACTCCCTTGTTCAAAGACTGTCGGCATTGACGTAACGCCCAACCACCATTCCATTAAAGTATGCACTGTGCAGTAGGGGCAACCATATGCCCACCCCACGATAGACACTGCTTTTAATATTTAATCCCTGCATCTGAGTAATTACAAGCTACAGGAAGGGCACTACCTTACCTACTGATCTGTAGGATCCATTAGCAGGATCCATTAACTTCTCGTAAAAGTACTGGGAGGACTTTTTCATGCGTGTGTGCATACAATTTTATATGTTAAAATTTGGAAATGCTAAAAATCAACTATTAGTTACTAGTATTACTTAAAATGTTGTTATAACAGTGTATTATTGTCAAATTTAGTTCAAGTTCAGGTGAATTTATATTTAACATTCTATAAATCACTACCCATGATAATTAAGCTTTTATGATATTAATAAATAGAGTTTAACCTTCACATGTATACCTCTTGTCTCCTTGCCTATTTGCATATAGGTATTCAGCCATACTACATCATACATGTTTATCACAAATTAATATGTCTTTATACCAATACCACTTGAATCAACCTTCATAAATAGTAAGCTAACAGGTAGTAAATCTTGGAAGTACTAGAATGTTTCCATTCTCATCCATGAATAATACATAAACCCAGTCAGTTGTGACCATAACTTTCTATGTCAACTGTTATGATCACGACTTATTATATTATAGAACCATTAGAATAACTTGTTCACAACAAATCTGGTTTGCTAGAATCAGCTATTTTGCAAATATACACTTCAAGTTGATAAGCATTAGGCAACCATATAACTAACCCATATTAATATTCACTCAAAAAATCATCAGACTAGATTGGTAATAAGATCAAAGCCACAAACAAATCATTTAAAGTTGCCAATTAGATCAGAGACTAATCATAGAATTAGAATGCCTACAGATTGGCGAAGCAATTTATTGTGCATTTTGCAGTTGGTTATATTAGTTAGATCCTGCAAACAAGTGACATGTTTTTTCAATATTGATCTCGACCCATGGAAAATGTGTCGTATGAGTCAGACCAGCATGAGCAATAACAGACAATTAACAGTACTTATTGAATAACAAATAATAATGTTTGAAGAATCAAAAGCATCTGACATCACGAGACACATTTTTAGTCAAGAACAATATTATCCAATGTCGTGTCTGCCTGATCCGAGCTCCAGACGAAATGTCATGTGCAGAGCTGTACTCAACAAAAGCCACTGACCGGTGCCAATCGACAGGAATAGCTGGAACGCGACGTGTTGTTTTTGCGGTAATTACAATTAATCAATACGCAGTGTCACGCCTCTACCTGTTGCACGATGGAACAGCCATTTGATAAACATCTCCAAGCGACGACGGCAACCTCCCCAACATCCCCGATTATGAGGAGCCTCGAAAGTAATTCCGCCGCAGTCGCTGTCTTCACTGTCGCTGTAGTTTACAAACATCATCGCGCACACACGCACGCACGTTCTTCTATTTATGACATGTCCTAACAACACATGCACTATCACCTAACCCCCTCAGTCGGTCTTTAACAAATTGACATTCCAATCAACCAATCGCCTGCCGTGATGAATCAATGCTGACCAATCAGACAATGCTTACAACAGGCCTGTCGCACGATAAGAAAGCCACCAATGGTGGTATGCACCTATATGTCAATGCAGTGTACATACCGTATATACAGTGTCTCCTGCCCAGGAATATACACCAGGGAAATCAATAAACATCTGTTCATTGTACTTCCTCAATCCACTGTACAATACCGCCATACATAGTGTGTATACTAGTACCGAATGTATGGATACTGACCTACATTCCAGCTCCACACAGGAGACCTCAGTCAGCTGGCCCTGGGATCAGTATTCATAAGCAACTGCTGACACACAAGTTATCTATCTCCCACTAGATATTCAGACCCTCAACCATATTGTTACTCACAATGACCAGAACTGACCATGTCTGGCAGTCTGGCGCTATGCTTGTTCTGTGGAACGAGTCAGCGAGCGAGTTAGTGCTTTACGTACATCGCAGCTGTAATATTTCACCCATACGCAACCATTACCAAGATCAAACTTTTACATTCGGAATATTAATATACGTACTTTACATACTCTGAATGAAACTCACACAACAATGCATGAATTTTACCGTATATGCATGTCGTATCTGAGAAGACCGACCTTTCACATTTGGAATATGTGATTGGTGTAAGGTATTCAAATTGAAATCCACAAGGCAATTTACATACAAAGTAACAAATTCAATCCAATTCTATGATCGTGCACTTACTAGAGTAAGTAATACATTAATAAGATATTTTTAAATCATGACAAATTGTCTTTGTGTCATACCAGAGAAGGGATATATCATACATACCTAATAATGTATGTAAATATCATGACAAATTGTGTGCACAATATACCAAAGAATGGATATGCAATACATCCATATGTGCATGGAATCAGTATACATGCATACAGATAAAGATTACATACATACATAACTTCTACATATATAAGACATCTGGGGAACAATGATTGTGATCAACCTTCATTCCGGTGGGTAATAACAACCAGTGTAATTTTCTCAAATGTGAAATATTGTTTAAAGCATATTATTCTGTTTAAAACGCACCTGGAATACCTAGAGGGCACAATATTGATTGATATTGACTAGCAATAATGTGGAAATAAATGTAATGTAATCAACCACTACATCAACATTCAACTGTCAATAAACCTGCAGTTGAACTTGTTTGCCCGAAAACATAATATTTATCTTAGCAATAATCTGTGTTAGACGAGGGATAAAGGAATTTTTGAATGTGTCTTTTTTTATATTCCTTTTGTAGCCATTGGACCATTTCAGATCAATTGAATGATGTATATGTATTATACACTTTTACTACCAGTACGTTACATTCAACATACCACTGCATATTGCAGATATAAAAGTGACACAGACTAGTAGAATATATACGAGGTGACAACTAATTATTATCATGTAATAATGCGAGGTCGCTCAGTAACACCTCGAAGGCCAGCCGAGGTAAAATAATCTGAGGTAACGTGAATTGATTCAATGCATTCCGTCACTGCAGTAATATTTCACACATGGTACGACTACAATATAATTAGAAGATCCAACACCTTTACAATATAACAGACATCGTGTTCCAATAGACTTGGAACATTCACACGACATAACCTCTTCTATTGTTTTAAATAAAAAATTTTTTAATTTAAATGATGATATATCGGCAAATGTCAAGTGGTATTTAATCAAATATTTTACAGATATTACTACCATTGTCAGTGCTTTGAGCATAGGTGTTGAGTCTTAGCACTTTACAAATAGACTTATTATTATTATTATTATTATTACTACTATTATTATTATATTTTGAAGCATTATGCACATTATTTTTACAATAGTAAAATATAATGAATGAATGAATTAGTGCTTTACATTGCAGCAAGAGTATTTCACCCATACGTGACGACATAAAATAATAAATGACATTAACATGTTTTAATCTTGGATGTACCATTTTGAATAAGTGCAAATCATCATCATCTCCGACAACAGGTAGTGTAATTTTTTTTTTAAAAAGACATCAACATCAACACGATCAATCCTACAGGAAAATCAATCCAATAAAAACTGATTTGTTAAAAATGAACTTGCTTTCCACCCCACCCTGATGATCACAACCACTCATGATCATTGGTTAAAATAGGTCATCTCCAGATCCCTCCAGGGGTTTGAAGGTTAATGATGGGTGAATGTTGGAGATGAACACTGTAGCATACAAACACTACTATGTCGTGTCCGTGCCAACACTTCTTACAAACATGTCACAGTGGCATTTCCAACCAGACTCGTGATCTATCCCCGAGGAAGAGTAACTCTGTTTGGGTTGACATACAGTTGCATTATTGGATTATGCGACACGACCGAAGCCCAAGCAGCAGCCAAAACACAGATGCATTACCCTCATTGCTTAAACACAACATGTCCTGTTTCTGGTGATCACGACAACTGTTTAACATGGTTAAGTAGACGGCTATAAATCAACCAAGTCATGGGTTGAGACTTATGAGTGGGTAGTATGAAAAGTTCCCTGTTACCGTGTCAGTTACTTACTCTCCGTTTACAGGTTGGCAATCTAGAAGTGAATCTCAGCATTTTACAACTAAAAATAATCTGATAATATATCATCCAGCCAGCTACATAGTACATTTGTTCTTAATTGGGAATTAGAGCTGCTTGAAAAATTCTTTCACAGCAGGGCAGGAGGAAACCTGCAACATCTGTAGCACTGAATGTTGCTGTAAACCTGCGAGCACCGGCTGGTACAAACAGACGAAGACTCTACAGACTGTGCATCCTATCAATATCGCGGCAGAAAGTTAATTTTTGCGAACACTGATGCTGTGCTCTCGGGACGGCATTTGAACCTGGGACATTTGGCTCTGAAGTCTAACATTCTAACATTGCGCTGCCACCCGCCCTTCCAGTCAGCTACAAATGTGCACATTGTAAGTATTCTACTGAAAATTCGCACCTGTGACCAGTCTTTCACCTTGTTTATGGTCACAGTGGAACTGGGACAATGTCAACTTGAGATATACTTGAATACTTGAAAATGAATAGTTCCTATCTGAATGTTTCTGGCTTCATAGAAAGTAGGCTACATACTAACAGTGATTATTGTATTTATACATGGTTGGTTGACCAAGATCTAGATAACCAGGGGGGGTGTACTTTCACGGATGATTTATCCGTCTACCCATCAATGATTTAAATATACACGGCTTACACAAGATTAAAAATTTATAAGTAAGGTACAAAGATACAGATAAATATGTTATATCTGTCAAGGCTGGTTGATAACCGGAATATCTGGTTATTTGTATTGATAACTGTGATAACAGCAAGAACAGTGTCCATCACGTCAGGAATGTCTCAGATAACAGCTTACTGGTTTATAACTGTTATCAATTAATACACCATAGCTATTTTCACCTGAATAGTTCCATACTGAATAATTTACTGATTTTAATTAAGTCTACTTGAAAAGCTATCATGTTTGTAAATATTTAGCAAACCAGTCTACTGAAGTACAACAGTCTTCATTTCATTGTCTCGGAATCCAAGTTCCAAAAATAGATCATGTAACACTTTCACCATTCTGTTCTAAACAAAACGTACAATTTGATGAAGCATTGTCTGGCCGTGTATATTATAAGTACTTCAATTAGCACATCATCTATCATAGTCTATGACAGCAGGGCCCTGGACGTGAGATGCCATGCATGCCGGAATGTGACACAGGATGTCGTCATGTCCTGTATGCTGTGACAATATAAGACTAGCAGCCATTAACTGTGGCGCTTGCCAACTACATCGCAGGTGCCAACTGGGGAAGAGGTTTCAGAGTGCCTCTCATGCACGTGTCGGTCCATAAATATTTTTTTTCTTAATTGAGGTTTAAAGCCGCTTTCACAATTATTTCACATGATGGCAGTAAACCTGTGAGGTCTGGCTGGTACTGACAAACCAAGGATAATAACTGCATTGCCATGGTACACAACAGTCCATCCTACCAAAAAGGTAACTTTTGCGAATATACATTGATGCCAAGCTCAAAGGACAGGATTTGAACCCAGGGCCTTTTATGAACCCAGTTATGAAGTCCAACGTTCTACGATTGTGCTACCACCTGCCCCCAAACCACACCCAAACCACAAACAACTCAGCCATTTCCATGAGGGATTCACAGGGCAAGATTAAAGTTAATTTAACCAGTCCGAGATCAAAAGAGCTTGTCACCATTCACCAGCATACATTTTTTTTTTTAAACACTAATCTCTCGTGCATCAGTCCATGTAAACCAATCATGAAACTTTGCTTTTCTCCACCTGCTGTCAATGAGTTACAAGGATTACCACATATTTTTTTCAATCTCATTGTCGAAATACAGCAAACGACAACAGATTGTAACAGTGATCAGAGATACGACTGTCGATGCATGACCATGAGGACTCGAGACAACGCCGAGTGTTGGGACACACAGCCTGGCATGGAGCCAATCCAACATAAATATGTATACATGCGACCCACTGGTAAATAATCTGGACCGATTGTCTTCAGGACAGTGCAAGGTCATGTAATATCAAAAGTTACATGCAACAATATCGGTGTGGATCTCGTGGGGACAAAGCATACCCAGTTTAATACCAAGTGTGTTCAGAGTAGTTACCATATTTGGAAACATAGCACCCATTCTTGATTTACTAGTAATACACATTCGCTTCGACAAGTTCAGTTTCCAAATGTCTTTGTGGAGTCAGTTATGTCTTTGTGGAGTCAGTTATGTATTTGTAGAGTCAGTTATGTTTTTGTAGAGTCAGTTATGTCTTTGTAGAGTCAGTTAATGTCTTTTTAGAGTCAGTTAATGTCTTTTTAGAGTCAGTTATGTATTTGTAGAGTCAGTTATGTTTTTGTAGAGTCAGTTATGTATTTGTAGAGTCAGTTATGTCTTTTTAGAGTCAGTTATGTCTTTGTAGAGTCAGTTATGTCTTTTTAGAGTCAGTTATGTCTTTGTAGAGTCAGTTATGTTTTTGTAGAGTCAGTTATATGTTTTTGTAGAGTCAGTTATGTTTTTGTAGAGTCAGTTATGTCTTTGTAGAGTCAGTTATGTATTTGTAGAGTCAGTTATGTATTTGTAGAGTCAGTTACGTCTTTTTAGAGTCAGTTATGTATTTGTAGAGTCAGTTATGTTTTTGTAGAGTCAGTTATGTTTTTGTAGAGTCAGTTATGTCTTTGTGGAGTCAGTTATGTTTTTGTAGAGTCAGTTATGTCTTTGTGGAGTCAGTAATGTCTTTGTAGAGTCAGTTATGTCTTTGTTACAGAGTCAGTTACGTTTTTGTAGTAAAACATAATAATTGTTCATTTTCCTCCCACCAGAAACAAACATCCTCAAAACCAAAATGTAGTAGAAAACAGTAGATAACAAGCTACAGCACAAAATCTCAATATCTTTTCCTTACATCCACATCTCTCTATGCTTACGTCTCACCACATCCTGTCTCCCTATATCAATATCTCTATACATCTCCCTACGAGTTCATTTCATACTTAATTGTTCATATATGTTGCATGACTATTTTCAATAAGTTTTGGGTTTTTTTCGCATTTAGAATCGCTCTCAACATTATTATACATGTACTTGTATCACAGCTTGTCAGTTTAGCGCAGGAGGAAACCTGCAACATTTGTACTGCAGAATGTCGCAGATAACCTGCGAGCACTGGCTGGTACTGACAGACTAAGAATGATAACTGCATTGCCACAATACAGACACTACATCCTATCATGATCACGTTGGAACTGTAAATTTTGCAAGCATTGATGCCAGGCCTGGGGACGGGATTTGAACCTGGGGTCCAACATTCTACCATTGTGCTACCACCCACCTCTTGTATGTATGTCTGTCTGTAAGTCTCCCTACAGTCAGGACAAACTGGCATTAAATTGAAATGCACATAGCCATGTCCAAGTTTCACACAACCTAATCATGCAAATTATGCTAATTTGCAATATACATCAGATTAAATGCATTCCCAGTTGCCTCACCCAACACATTTTTCATCTGTTAATCAAAAACAACTGGCATGTTTGCCTCCTTAAATACAGCAGCTAGCACAAACCACAGAAAACCCAGCAAAAGAGATTACCCCTCTATCACAAGAGATTACCCCTCTATCAAAAGTCTGTATACATAGCCAACATAAAAGTAATGAGATGCAAATAATTACCTCTCGAATTACGAAAAAAACATCGGCAGAACTCAAGTCAGACTCAACAAAAATAGTTGGGTTATCTCAGTGAAATGTTTTACTTGATAAAAACAATGGCTTGTAGTTTGGAAGTGGAAGACTTGAGGTAAACATACATATATTTTTTAATAGCTCAAAGATGAATTACTGCGATAATCTGATATGATGATGAACACCTGTTTTCTGAACGTCTTAGTATGTTAAATAGTTTGTGATAATTACCTATTCTCATAATACTCATTATACAAATAGTCTGTCCTGTTTACATGCGAGAGAAAATATCAATATCGGTTGTAAAAGGAACATAATGACCAATACATCTCAGAATTTACAATTCATCAATCATCAATTTTGTTGAAAATATTATTATAATACAACAGTACACAACATTGAAGATTAAAGAAAATACTGAATAGTTTGTTATCCCTGCCAGATTTACTCCACTCCACAGGGCCTCTATGATTACCTCCAGCAGAAACAAGGTTAAAATTTCAAATGTGCGAGATTTTACCAGGGAACTGGCTTGCGTAATTTGATTAACCACCGACTTACCCAACGACAATTGGAATGGCCACAACACTAACTAATTGTGCACTCTTGTCGGGGAAAAAGGCAAAACGTACTCCATAAGACAGAACGCAGACAGGTACAGACATAAACATGTAGATAGTTGGCAGGATGCCCACCCATTTTACAACCATGTAATCGCATCAACATCAACTTTTAACTGCTTAATGTCTGGCTCGCTTTCACTATTTATGTACCAAGTTCTATGAAAATACGGAAGCAATTTTTACCTATTGTACATACTAGAATTACAGTTGTTCTAGAGTAAAAAAATTGGTGAAGCACTGACAGGATTCTACTGTCATTTCGGCATTGGATCCGAGATATATGAAATGCGCATCAAAGTTATATAATAAAATAACCTTTCAGATACTCTAACAACAATACAGCAGTCAGTCAAATTGTAAAAGGATCAGAGAAATTTAATATTAAACGTTAAACATTTATAAGAGATAGCTGATCTACTATTTAATGCCTTTGTTTAACATGTTTAAGCAATAAATAAAACAAATTTCTAAAATATTTGCCCGTCAACAAAGTTGTGGAGATTTCATTACTGAGGTGTAACCATGGCAACTATTATTGATTGCAGACAAAGCCATAATGATAATATCATCTCACTTAATAGCTTTGATATTTATTGATGAGCCAGAGAAACCAAGAATAAGAACTACATGCTACCAATGATAGAAGTTGATGTTTCTGGAACACTATTTCTAAAAATTAACTTAATAAAAAGCCTAAAATATCCAGAATTTTCGACCAGTCCTGGTGGACCAATGTCTGTAGATTAAACAATCACATAGATTCTCCACCAAAAGGTAGTCAGTCACCAATGCCCCAGACATCGCCCCAACAACAGTAGACATGTTAGACCAGTGGATTCTGCTCTCACTGATGCTAATTGTATAACATTTCATAATTACCATTACTAGCATGCTTTGTAATACACTGATGACAGCTCTTGTATAATTCCAATGACAATGCTGTACTAGTATTATAATCTACCAATCACAAGATATTGACACAGTCAGGACACACAACTATCATTATGATTACAGTGTTACTTCCCGATATAACATTAAAAATTAATTTCACATATATTCCTCATCAGTAGCTTACGAATATGATGAAATTCAAAATTACTAGTCCAACAAACATACAGATTTTTTTTGAGTGGTTTTGACAGAAGTCAGTATATGCATCGACTTACTGGATCTGCAATATATACAAGTCTCTGTGATATAAACCTGAGGAATACATACAATTCAGTGGCATATTCATGGGGCACTGATCGGTGTATGCACCCCAGTCCCACCTAAAAATTATTTTAAACATTTTATGCATACATGTACAACATCAGCCGTAATGCGAAGGACAGTACTAGAGAAAGTTTAGCAAATATAACCACTAGTTAAATTATTTTTAAAGTTGTGAATTCGGCCATGCCTAAAGTATACCAGTAGTGTGCATTAGAGAGGGATTGATGCAGTACATCACCAGTAGTCTGCATTAACGCGGGATTGATGCAGTACATTCATTACCAGTAGTCTGCATTAGCGCGGGATTGAAGTCTGAAGATCAGACTATCAAGAATACAATGCATGCAGAAAAAGAACATTGTCTGAAAATTCTACATGGATATACTATGAGTGTTTTAATTTATTTCACGTGTTTAGGTTCAGCAGAGTGATTCTACCACTTGCACGTGGTCATATGAATCTTTAATAATATTATTAACTATTGGCTCTAGTTTGATTTACGGAAGCTTCTAAATTCCTCCTCCAAAATAAACATGGTTACAATATTTTGAATCATTAGCGATGGTGAGGAAAGTTATTAGCATGTGTAATGGTCACAAACACTTTCTGGTGGTGGTAAGCATGTTTTTGTCTCTAGCTCTGATTAATGCATCAAGTGAACGAGTGAATTATTGTTTTATGTCACAGCAGGAATCTTTCACCCATACATGGCGATTAATGCATCAAGAAAACAGTATCTATAAACATTAAGTGAACGTTAATAACTGTCTAATTTACATGCATATTTCCAATTATTGATTTGTCAGAAATAGCAGTAGACAATCATACTACATGTGACAATCAAATGATTAACTGATTAATTGCTCCAGCACTAGTTTTCAAGAGTAGAGTTAAGTCTTGGGAGTTTGATCATCAACCAAACTTCGGTCACTTGCATTAACCAGCTGCTAATGGATTAATATAAATGTCTACCGTTCCTCCTGACTTTGCTTTGGTCGTAAATAGCTAAACCACATGATTTTATTACTGTATGATGCTAACATACCATTGAACCTATTTAAATTGCATATCTGTATGAATAGTCGACAAATAACGGAAATGTAACGTTTTCGGCAACTACGTAAAGCACATGTTGGCAGAACATCAACGTATCCAGACACAAGCATATTTTCACATGCTACTAAAATGATTAATTATTATAATGACAGGTGACACATTTTTATAATAACGAATGTCCAAGGACGTGTGACCAAAGTTGAAGTTGAATATTCGTTTCAGAGTTTTGTACAACTTAGTGTCAATGACAGTTTTCATAATAAAAATGGTGTTGCTTCAGTAGCCAATCATTGATAGGTGGACACATATCTTAAGTTAACAATAAACAGGACCACAGCCAAAAAGCGATCAAAGTCCCAGAACTTTACTATAACTAAGTACGGCTCTTGAATGACATATCCAACAAAGTTCACGGCTGTGGTACTGTACATATTCGAATGGTACAGTTAGGTTCGCTACACCAGAGTAGTCCTACTATCAAACAGCACTCATTGTACCTATGGACACCAAGAATTTACCCAGCTTCACCTATTCCCACCAAGTGCTATCCAGCTTTAACTACAATACACCAGACCCCATCTTTGCACCAGTCTTGCCACCGTATCAAACCAAAGGGAGGTAATTCATGGTCTGTCAAAATGAGACTTTAATCTGAAATATCTGGAACATTTGACATTCCCCTTGGTAACGTATTTTAGTCATATACAGGATCATACAAACTATTAACCAATGGTACCCGCGATTTCTATCAAGAATAGGGAATTAAACTATAAGAGTGTCTGATAAGCTGCATTGCCAGAACTTGACCTCTCATGGGGGTGCACTGATTTCGTCCTTGTCCTTGCAACACGATTGTTTACATTCATACAATCCACAAATTCTCAGATGTTTACGTCAAATGAACATTATTTTAAAGTTAACTTAGATTTGTGTACTCGAAATGTTCCCAAAACACCGCAATATCAATCTCACAGGAGGTATTTTCCGGGAAATATCACCGAACATGCCAGACAGATTTGAGTTCTCGTTGTCAAAACACACGAGGGGGGAGGGTGTTGATAGCGATATCTAGGTCGCTCGCCACCGCATTCTCTAATGCATATGTATCATTAATTAATGCAGCATAACGCCACGCATGTAAAAACACATAAACGGGAAGGAGTGCGTCAAAATGAGACCACATTTCTGTGCAAGTGCTGAAATACCAACACTCCAGTCGCCATTTTATAGCGACCACTTGCAACGTTCCTTGCAGGCTCACCTTTCTCCGAGGCTGGGAACGTGTTGAGCAATTCATCTTCTCGGCTAACCTGGGTTATTATGGACGTGCTGTCCATTTAGAGTATATGTACTACCTCCGGTGGGCGACGTTGTGGCTTAAATGGTGTTAAAATACTTCAAAAACTTCCTATGCTTATTCGAAAACATTGGTTATGGCTTCCAAAGTAAATATCATGGCTCCCGATGTTGTATACTCATGAATATTAATGAGTCTCATGAATATTACTAGGCCAGTTCGTTTACAAGTATTTCACTCCTTATACGTAAAAGTAATCTATAGCAGACTTGTAGTTTAATAATAAACCAAAATACCGTATATCTCACTGAATGTATTATTCTTGTCATTTGACAAAGCATATTTGAACACGGCAAATCTAGAAGTCGCGGGAAAAAAGTAAGTGACAGTGGCCGCCATAAAGGAAAAAATCTTAGCCAATCAGAAATCAGGTCACAAGGTTATACCATGTTTCGATGGATCCGGCGGAATGTCAGGTACCCGAGTCATGAAAGACAATTGTTGTCACGTGTTTCTATATTCCAACTCCACAAAGATAGCTAATACACATGTTTAAATGCATTTCATGGGAGCGTAAATTCTTTAAAAGGGTGTAGCCTAATGATACTCATAATAATGTATTACTTTGTTTTCTTAGGAAATGGATTTTAAAGAAAAACAATGTAAATCCTAGACTTATTATATCTTTCAACTAGCTTATATACACTCATTCTCACTAATTGAGAGACAATTGGGTATCAAAAATTGAGCAAAATTAAACCACATATTAGTTAAATCTTTATTGACCATAAGATTATGTCAGATGTAACGTGTAACCTGTAAAAGTTTAAATAACACCGTGTCAAGGGATTTATTTTTAGAGGTCCTCAAACAATGACGCCCATATTTCAAAAGCATACAACATAATACATATTTGACCATGTGCGCAATGATAGCTAATGTTTATCGAAAGGTACAACATATTCCCCCACATACAATAATTCAATACATTGTCAATTTCGCTCAGCTCAGATGAACAGTGTTGTAAGTTGGTTGTCCGGACATTGATCTGTGTTTTTACCAGTTTTACTAAAACTAGTGGCTTGTTTTGAACGTGGAAAGATACAGGGCTGGGTTTTTACTTTAAATGAGTACAATTTAGTTTTTGTCTGGCTAGTTATACATGCAACAATAACGTATTATCGTAACATATGCATCAAACTGAATGGAAAATGCATATATTAATCAAAGTTTCGTAGAAATATGCATACGCAGGCCTGTGACCTAAGATCTGCCTCCTTACTGATGTACAGGTGAAAACTCTAGCATGATTGGTAGCGTGAATTTCGTTCGATACATACGTTACTGCTGAATAATACATGTGTTATTCAACTAACTATAAGTCTGAATACATTGCCATAAATGTGGAAACACGTACAATAATGTTAATTATCAGTTCATTCAATTTTTACGAAACTTTGATTAATATATGCATTTTCCATTCAGTTTAAGTAAAACTGGTAAACACACAGATCAATGTCCGGACAACCAACATACAACACTGTTCATCTGAGGTGAGTAAAATTGACAAAGTATTGAATTCTTGTATGTTGGGAAATATGTTGTACCTTTCGATAAGCGTTTAGCTACCATTGCGCAAATACTAGTAGTCAAATATGTATTATGTTGCATGCTTTTGAAATATTGGTGGCATTGTTTGAGGACCTCTAAAAACAAATCCCTTGAAACGTTTGTGTGTGTTTGTCAATATATAAAACATTGACGGTGAATTTGATCAGAACTCTTTATACCTGTTTCAATATAGTTAGTCCCAGACATTATAATTAATCCTTGGTGTATATTCGCCTTCAACAGTGAATTAAACAAATATACATAGTGTATATTGAACAATTATTAAATATAATATTATCAGTGGGATTGATATACAAATGTTTACTATTTTAAATTACTGCCATGGATTGTTTGTTCCGTTGTTATAGATAGTTCATTTAATCAAAGCTCTTAATAGCTATGTATAGACATATAGTAATTATGTGTACTACAGACAGTCTATAATTG
>JAUTBT010057637.1:0-15104 GCA_032361225.1 Lepetodrilus schrolli | reverse complement strand
ATCCGTAGCGCTGAATGTTGTAGTAAACCTGCGAGCATCGGCTGGTACTGACAAGACCAAGGATGATAACTGCATTGTTCTACCACTGCGCTACCACCCGCCTCTGTATTTACGTGTGTCTTTTTTCGATAGTGTAATTTCAAGATGGCAATACAAAAGAACTAAGTGATCCGAAGTCTACTATTAACATATATATTTACCTAACATGTCGACCTAGATAACTATGGGTAATATATATTTAATAAATTCATAAATAGAATATTTATTTTATCTGTTGTCTCAAAAATTACTTAATCTACGTTGTTATTGAAAGAAGCGCCATTAAAATATATAATAAATAAAGAAAAGACGGTGAATATGACTTTATTGTATCTTCCACTAATTTGGCTGATGGGAACCGGGCTCTAAATCCACCCGCATATGTTTTCAATAATACATATCCATTTGAACGGTTTATTTAAGCATGTAATCTACGTGAATGCATTTACAGCATTATTTTTAAAGTCACAAGGTGTCTGAATATGTTTATGTAGCTATGTGTATGCCAGAGTTAATAAACAGCTGATATTTTTGTAAAGTGTTTGATTTTTTATTATTTTGGGGGCCAAACGATGAGCTGCGTAATCTATGTTATGTAAGCTACAAGACATCGTTTTCAGATACAATGGAATTACTAACAGTTTGCAGTTAAAAGTTACCGTGGTTGATGGCTGGTATATCGGACACGTTCAGCTAGATTTTCTGGCGTAATGCGCACACGACTTTAGCGTTTTTAGAGTGGAATATTGCCACGTATTAACTTGACAAAGGAAATGCCTTACAGTTTAACGACATGAAGTCACCAAGTAAGAATCTTCTTGGCATGCCTGTCAGCTGGAACATGTTTTAAGCCGGCCACGGCAAGGGACCTTGTGATGGTATTGGCGGAACTTCAAAGAGGACGGCTGACATATCGGTGCTACAAGGGAAGGCGGTGGTCCATGATGCAGAAGATGGGGAACAATTCACCATACAAGTTCAAAGTGTCTCTATACAAACAGCGATGAAATTGCTTTGCTGAGAACAGAGACTCGTGGAAGAGTTTTGTCAAGAACGACATCATGTTATTGTGGTCAATGTTTGGATGGTAGATATCATTCGGACTGGATGGTATCTGATATAATAAACCCAACCCCAGGTGCACCGACATTAGATGACCCTCAAGTTGAGACTGAACCAGATAATGAAAGAATGGATGGTATTGAGCTTAATACACCCACTGGGGCGCTTCATCATCTGATGTTCTCAACCAATCATCAGAGAAACCTTCATCATCTGTCATCAAAGAAACGATGAATCAGAACCTTCCACTTGAAATTGGCCAATATTTGGCAGACGTCTACCAGCAAAGGTGGTATATTGGTGTGATTGAAGATGTCGACACAGATGAGAGAGATTGTTGCATCTCATTTATGCAAGAAACAATCACAAAATCTTTCACTTTCTACAAATGTCCTCGGAGAGAAGATACTGTTTGGATGCCTTTTTCAGATATCCTTTGTCTGATCAATGAACCAATGGTAGTTGGTCGATCTGGGCTCACCTTCCATCTTAAAAGTGACGACATTGACATGATCTTAGATCGCTTTTCGGAGCACGTGTAATCTACGTGACTTACATTCGTGTGTAAACTTGAACCCCCAGTGCATAACCATGTCTTTACTTTAATGTTGGTTAATGTCACTAAGCTACATTACCATTACATTTGAATAGTGAAGTCGTATTGCTTCTCGTTGATTACGAAATGTATATCTCTATGATTTCATAACTAATTATATATTAAATGTATCCTGTTTGCACAATACCTTGATGTGTCATATAAACAGAATCATCTTTGGAAAATAACTTAGTTATTCAGTTAAAAATAAATATTTAGATGTATTTTATGTTATTGTTTTGGATAAAGGTAATTATGGTTGTAGTTTATTGTTTGCATTGGAGATGTTACTACAGAATTAGCATATTCTTTTCAACATTAATTAATATCTTTGTTGTGGCTATGCTGATGATCGGGCTTTTGTAGTAGTGAAGTAGATTGCAAATTGAAATATGGGTACCCTACTTTGGAAAGCTGTTGAACTTGTTCCAGATACTTTCTATTCCTAATACTTTTGTTTTGAAGATAATAAAGGTTCTCAATGTTAGAGAATTTTCAGTGAAAATACATGAAGCTATTTTTTTGGGGGTTTACTTCTTGAAATCGGATGCTTACTTTACGTGAGAATAGGCGACAGTCCCGTGCATTGATAGCAATCCTTCGCCGGAGCTTCCGGATGGAAGACCTGTCCGTATTACGGGGCCTCATTCATGTCCGAGGGACTATCTGACGCTTAGGAAGTAGCCCGAGGAGGGCCGAATGGGTAATGCTCCGCATAGGAACTTCTGCCGTACATAAGGGTTCATGACTTGTTCATGCATACGGCTCCTGGGACGAGCTGGAGGGGACTGCTAGACATCGTATTTTGAATTAACTGTCTCGCGTGCACTGTCAGAATACAATGTTTATAGTTGAATTTCCCTCAAGACTATTTAATATGTATTTTTAACAAACCAGAAGAGATAACGTGCATCAAGTCCTTGAACTTCCGTCTGGAAATTTCGTTCAGAGTTATCAGAGATACGATTTAATTCAGAGGTATATACGGTACCATTAAGACAACTACAGAGCTTGACAATAAAATAGATATGGACATTTAAAATTTCAGTCGATATTGAGGGAGCATCAAGTGTCCTCCCTTGTTATATATTAGATTGCGAGGCGAGGTTGACCTAGACTGGTAGCATGTCTCCTTTATATTATTTTGTAAATTCTGTATATCTTTTTATTTATTTTAGATCTAGAATATCTATAATATTTTTTTAATGTTTTTTTTTAACAGAGTAATGCTCCGCATAGGAACTTCTGTTAGACATAAGGGTTTATGACTTGTTCGTGCATTCGATCCCTGGGACGAGCTGGAGGGGTCCGTGAAGGGACTTTCGATTTGTTTTGCTGTTCCAGCAATAAATACATCGTCCCCGTTCCGTTCAGGTGTGCGAAGTGTGGTATCACATCTTTCCCCCTATCACAAATAACCCGTTGGGTACACCTTGAGCGGGACAAATCCCATCACCACCTGCGTCACAAATGTCCCGCTGTCTATAAACAAGCGTATCGACCGGTATAATTTATACCATTTTAGGCGCCATTGCAAAAGCCAGTAATCAATTCTTACCTATACCAAATTAGTATCCACCTACAGCATGATTCGTAATGTCACAAAAACACTTAATTTATTTACGGAATAGATAATATAATCTGAAGAGAATGGTCGTATGTCTTCTTTTTTTCCCAGTTAAACATGACAGGTAACAGCAAGCATTAAGGGTGACGACCATTTTTAGCGAGAGTATATGTTACGTTAGTCTTCATATAGTTTGCATGAATTAGCTGGCATATATCGATTTGTAATGTATACGTCAATGAAAATATTCGGAGTGATTGTTTTTCAGTTTTCCGTTGATGGAGTTAATATGGCCAGTCGACAAGAACAACAGTCCGCACAACCGCTCGCATTGGAAATAAAAGGTGACGTTGAACTGGAAGCTGTGGTCATTAAACCAAAGTTATCTATAATATAGACGCTGTTCCGAATAACAGATCCGGTTGGTCCTTGACCTTGATCACCGACTCCGACACAATTATGTCCTTCTTTGTTTATCACTATTTAGCACAAACTAAAAAAAATCATAGTAAAAATACTGTCCCTACTATATTTTTTTTAACTTGCTTGATGGTTTACTTCTTCTTCGGTACACATTTGCTGAAATGTTGAAGGTCATGGTCATTTCCCACCAATTTACTCTCCTGGGTGGTGAACTAATAGAGCCAGAGCAAATTTTAATGCAGACTATGGTGAAATTAAGCAATCCTTCAGCGAGTGAGTGAATTATTGTTCACCCATACGTGACGATGAATTAATTAATTATACAATATGAATGGGCTAAAATGAAAAGCAGCATGAAAACCATACCAAAAAGGTTTTGATTAAAAGTGATTATATGATTGAATAAATGGAATGATGAAATTGAATAGGATTAAATATTGTGAATACAATAGAATCAAGAATGCAGTGGTGAAAGATGAAAACATGATATAGACCAATTTCTTTTAAAAACGATAGGATGAGATGACCAGGAACCTAGGTGAAGAGATGTTTGAGGTTTGGCGAGGACTACTTTCTGACAATAACTACCCTCTGACAATAACTACTTTCTGACAATAACTATTCACTGCCAATAACTACTTTCTGACAATAACTATTCACTGCCAATAACTACTTTCTGAAATAACTACTCCCTGACATTTAAACTACTTACTGACATTTAAACTGACATTTAAACTACTTTCTGACATTTAAACTACTTTCTGACATTTAAACTACTTTCTGACAATAACTACTTGCAGAAATTATCTGCTCGCCGACAGTACCTATCAAGGATGCTAGAGAGCAGTGGGGTACTGTTGGTACAAAGGTCAGCTGTACCAGCAGTTGGCCGTCTGCAAGTCGCGTCACATCCACACCCTCCTCAGATATCACGTTAAGCTCCTCCAGTGTCTCCGGCTTTTCTGGATCTCGGACATCGCGGATAATATCTAAAACATGAAAATAATTAAGATATGGAGATAAAGATGAGGTTGATACGATCCATCAACACAGCTGACTGTCAATTCACAGATAGCGAGCTACAGGACCATTCAGTACACAGGTGCACAAGACTATTCCACTGGGGTTCGGTGATTATATCAATTAAAATTCTATCAATATAGGATCTAATATATAAAAAAATTTTTTTTTTATATTTCCTTAGATTTTATATAGATATTATAAGAGCTATATACTGTAGATATACAATATTTTTATCTTTTTTCCTATTATATCACTGAACCCCTGTGTACCATTCAGTACTATTCAGTACTCAGGTACTATTAGAGCAGCTGAGACACATAGTTTTGGAAGGTGTGTATCCGGCATTACAACATTTGTAATCATATATCAAAATGTTAATCGGAGTCTGTAGATTATGAAAACCAATGATGACATTGTGGCAATTTGCGGCAATTTAGATATTGACCCTTATTTAGGGGTACCCCCACGTATAGTTTTGGGTGAATGAAATCTCTGTAATCAACATAAACAGTCACACTAGCCTAATTATTTGCTTAAAATAGCTCAAATTTTGTGGTGTTGTATTTATAGTACCACTACATATTATACTTTAGGGGGTATAGCACAGTTTCTCATTGTCAACAGTGGCCAAATAGTCCGTAGAAAAAGTGTTTTGCATACGTTCCATTGTCTGTGCCATGGTCTCTTTGTATGTTAAGTAATATGCATGTTATTGTGTTCCAAATGAAGTAGGTTCCACGCAGTTTAATCACTGTTAATTGCAATCTAAATTTATATCACTACACCTGTATGATAGGAAGGTGTATGTATTAGCAATGTGCAGTTGTTAGGTCAATATTGCTGGTGCATTCCAGCAATGGGAGTTGTTGATTTTCACTGCTCGTCTTCCACAGCATTTTGCCAAAATCAAATGTGATTGACCCCCTCTATTTTTCTGTTTACATGAATATTTGGGCCTTTCTGTACAAGTGGGTGTAAAGCTAGTGAATGCTGATTGAATTGTTTAGCAACAACAGCCTCTAGAAATAAGCTGATTTATATGATAAATGAAAGTGGAAAGAAACTGTGGTATGCCCCCGTAAGACAGTGAATGAAAATCATGTTTTTTCGAATTATCTTTGTTGGTTGTTTTTTTTATGGCAGAATAGTAGTGAAATGCTGGTAGATAGTTAGGACAATCAAGGTGTGTTGTGACTGGTACAATAAAATGTCTGTATATTTCTGTAACATCTGTCATGGTAACATCTGTCTGAAATGGCAAATTTCAGTAATTTTACCATTTTCACCAATTATTATTAAAACAATACATAGCTGTGTTTTGGTATCTATTTAATACATTTGTGTAACGTATATGCATGTATACATGCATAGATTCTTTGTACTAACTTGTAAATATTTGTGTTTTATTGTTTGTAAATGGGGAAATGTTCATGAACACGTAAATTTTACTATATATTATTAAATTGTCCAGCCTATAATAAACTGGAAATCAACATAATACAACAAATGATTGAAAATTCCATCACATATTGTAAAAACTATGGAAACCAATTTTGACCAAAATCTTTTCATTATATGATACCATGACATGCTATAATTTCAAAAATATTGCACAAATAACTTCCAATTTGGATGATTTATACTCTAAAAATGGACGATTTAGAAAGGAATTTGATGAAATTGATTATTTATCATTGCAGCCATGAGTGGTGTTTGGTGTATGTCTATTTCAGTGATTTTGAACCGTGCACTATAAATGTAGTATATGTTATATAATTTTCAAAATATGGACCCATTTATGCCCATCATGCATTTATTTTATTGTCAAGACATCACATGCCCACTTTATAATGAAATAATTCCCCCAAATCCATTCAAATTCCAATATCTGCCAATCTAATATCAGCTATTTCACTTTTGTTTGGTGGGTAAATTTGAACAAGAATATTTCACTTTTATGTTTCTTGCTGTAAAAGTTTGAAAATATTGTCAAATGCCAAGATGTTCCCTTATTGGTTAGTTAACATGACTCAATTCTGTAAACTAACACCAGTCATTGAGCCAAACTTTCCAAATGATATCTTTGGGAGGGTTCGTCGTGTATACCCTTTGCCTTGTGAAAGTTGCTTGAAAATGAAGCATGCATACAGTATCATTTATATTTCAACACATTCACTGGGTAGTATCCATTCACACATAAAAAATAAAAAATAAAAAGAAGATTTTAACACCAACAAAATTTATTATCAATAACACATTCACCACATTAATAAAAAAGAAAAATTCACACATAAAAATTCACACATTCCAACACATTCACAGAACAGAAGTTTATTTTCTAAAAAAATCACACTTGGTGATATAAAGAACATACAGCATTACCTACTCTTTATAACATACATAGACCAATTTTGATATATTTGGAAAGCTTAAGTAATAACGGACCATAATCACATTTCATAATATTTACAAATGTATAAATATTGGTATATTTACAAAAGTATTCTGGTAGGGTACCATTTCTGTGTACATTTAATGATGGACAGAACAATAAAAAGTGCAACACAACATTCACAACACACTTTCCCCAGAATTTCACACCAACAATCTTACAACACATTCATCGTTCACTCAACACATTCATCGTTCACTCAACACATTCACCAAACACATTCACTGTTCACTCGACACATTCACCGTTCATTCAACACATTCACCGTTCACTCTCACTCAACACATTCACTCAACACATTCACCGTTCACACAACACATTCACTACACAATCTGAATGGCGTGGATCTCAGGAATCGTGATGGCGGCAACAATCTTCTCTGGAATAAGTAAGTCAAGGTCCAATGAATTTGAGCATTCTCCGAGTTGAAATATTCTTGGTGTTGCCATCCTCCACAGGAATCGCAGTCGATGGCGGGGCATTACTGCCTTGTCGAAAAACAGACATGGGAGCGTATCGGAACTCATTTCGCGAATGATACCGATTGTTGAAATGTCTGTATTTATGCTTTTTTTTAATAGAGTAAAGATGCATACTCCCACCTAATTGGCAGTGAGTCAATAATTATAATTCCAAACAGTAAATGCTCAATAACTTAACTTACATTCTAGACTGTTTTGATTGACTGATGACAAGACAATAGCAATAATATTTTAAGCCAGCTGCAGTGTTTTCGTTATCGGGAAATAAGACAATAACGTAGCAGATGTGTATTGATGTGTATTGATGTGTATTGATGCATTACTACGAGCACAAACCATTTCAAATGCATCAACAACTTAAAATAACAGCATGGAATTAATCATCTCAATCAGTTATGAATACACAGTATGTTAAGCTCGCAAAGTACGAACATTCAAAATATTTAAATTTATCAACACATGAGATAAAAGCACTGAGACAACACTTCTCATGTACCTGTACTTGTCGGATCTAACATATCCACGTTTGAATCATCCTTGGAAATAGGTCTGAATCAGTCTGGAAACGGGCCCGAATCATCCTTGGAAATAGGTCTGAATCAGTCTGGAAACAGGCCTGAATCATCCTTGGAAACAGGCCCGAATCATCCTTGGAAATAGGTCTGAATCAGTTTGCAAACGGGCCCAAATCATATTTGGAAATAGGTCCGAATCAGTCTGGAAACAGGCCTGAATCAGCCTTGGAAACGGGTCCGATTCTGCCTGGAAGCAGGTCAGAATCAGCCTAGAAACCAGTCCCAATAAGCTTTTAATAGGAGGTCCAAATCAGCTTTGGACAGAGGTCTGAATCAGCCTGGAAACAGGTCCGAATCAGCATGTCTAAATGAGCCAAAGTCCAAATCGGCTTGTATTCAAATAATAATACCATATTAATTTCTAAGTTCTAATATAATAATAACAACTAATATTGAAATAACGTAATATATAAACCAGGGTAAAAAAATGAAGCAATTTTCGTTGGTATTACACTTTACATATCGATCTTCCCGGCAAACACACGTTATATACCGTTATTACAACGTTGTATATAACGTTATATAACGTTGTGTGTTTGCAGGGTTGGTTCTAGCATATTTAACAGTGAAATGGTGTCAAGTGATTAGTGATAACTATTCGTGCGCACGAAAATAGGGGTACTACAACCAAACGACCTAGTTGTCTTTACCATAAATAGTTTCTTCGAGTACTTTCAGTTCGTCGTCTTTTTCTTGATTCAACATTCCATTCTTATCCCCCTGTACTGCAATAGTGGGACTTGTGACATGTTCATTTACTCTAGTGGAAACAACATCCTGGAAAAGCTTCACAATGTTCTGCATTTGTGGAAACAGCTGAAAATGCATCAACAACATGGAGTGGTCTCCCTTAGTCTTGCCAATCGTTGTTCGTTTCCGCAACAAATAATCATAGAACCGGTGTAACAGGAAATTTAACCCCATTAAAAAATCCCAGGATATATAGCCCCGTCCCCTGAAAATGTTCCCCCCTACCACTCAATTTTGTTATTCTTTATTTTAGGTAATGATAAACATACTAAGAAGGATGAATAATAAATATATGATTATTTCACCACATAAGTTATAATTGTTAACAACAACAAATGGTTATATTGAGCAAAATAGCAAGAGATTATTTTAATTGTACAGTTGACAATTTTTATTTATTTTGTCTTCAGTGGTAGTATGTTTAGTTCACATTTGTGGCTTTACTGTATTTTTAGCGGGATATTTAGAACTATGTACCCCTAACACAAAACTAAATAATACATTATTTTTAAAGAAGTGTTTTAAAATTAACTCTTCTTTGTGTGTGTGTGTATTTCCTGGCATCAATGTACATTTCATTGTTTGTTTTTAAATACTAATTTGAGTTGTAGTAATTGTGTACATTTCTAGGATGGTGAAACATTCTTAGGGATTCATCTCCCACCCTTTTTTAAAAGGCAGTAAGCACCATAGTTTCAGATGCTGAAAGTAAATCATTTTGATTTATACAATGCCTTGGCATTTCAGTATTTGTGTGTGTGTGTGTGTGTGTGTGCGCGCGCGTGCGTGCGTGCGTGCGTGCGTGCGTGCGTGAGTGCGCGTGTGCGTGTGCGTGATATGTGTTAAATCTATTGCAAATGTTTCATATTTAAGAACATTTCTTTGGGGAAGTAAATTTATTATTCAAAGGTAATAAAAGGAAATGAGAAAGCTTTTGAACAAAATAGAAGGGGTCACCTGAGGTATTCCGTGCATAAGTGTGAGCAGCATAGGTAGCGTTGTAAAAAAAATGACAAGCGCGTCAAAGTCAAATTTCTGTATCTGAATGGAATGGCCGCAACCTGTAACTGCCCTTATACATATGATATATGTAGCAACTTGTATATGGAACATGCACAAAGCATTGACCACATTTGCAATAAACATCTAGTTGATAAGGGGAAGGGGGGTAAATTTCCTGGATACGGGAATTCTTTCCAAGGAGCTTTTCCCTATCTCATGTCCTCTCCTGTTCTAATCTGTCATGGCTACAAGTAAATAGAAACATGTAAGAAGCATTGACCAAATGAAGGACCCGTATGTATCCATCTTGCGTCACACGTGGTTTTCCAAGACGTTGATGATCATGAGTTGATCCTGTTTGCCTGAACCTTGCATTTAACCTGGTTATTGTGGAATGCTGATAATTGAATTGTCTGACAACAGCCCTAATAATGGAAGTTCCACCTTGTAGCAATCATATTGCTTGATTACATTGTTCTTTTTGACAATCGTGGGATCATTAATCTACTTTAGGAATGATTAGAGGGGAAATAAACACAGATCGGTCTTCGAATGCTCTTTCATGGCATATTGCTGTAAATCATCTAAACTAATGTACTCTCCTTCAGTACAGCAGGCAAAGATCATGGTTTTCAATATTGCAGTACTGTGTTAGGTTCATCGTTTCCACAGTTTGTTATTCCCTGGGGGCGAGTTCAGTTTAGAATGTGTAACCATCAGTAAAGCCATTGTAAAATTAGTGATTTAATATCAAAGTGTATGTATACTGAGTGACAATGTAAATTATACATGGCCATCCTGTCAGAAATAGAATTATAACATTAACATTGTATTGTAATAGGTACACATGCTTTCTGTTATTACAATAAATACTATGTAAATATTAACTTTTCTGCGATAGGTTGCATGCTGTAGTGTAGCATTGACTAGATGTTGGTAATGGTGTCTACGCATTGGTAATGGTGTCTACTTTAATTGACAATGAGTGTTGCAACCTCAGTTATAATCACATAACACCTTTGCATGTATGTCATAGACGAATAACAGCCCGATATTACACCGATAACGTGTTAAGAAGATTTGTGATCCCCTATTTTCGTGCTCATCAAGAACTGCACACCTTTCAACAGGACCAGGCAAGAGCGTATACTGCCATATCATCAATGCAGTGTTTGGAAAATGCAATCATCCCTGTCCTGGAATGGCCCGCGTTATGCCCTGCCAATTCCCCAATCGAGCATTTGTGGGATGAGTTGGGACGACGTCTTCAACGATACCAGTTCCACAATGATCGAACTCTTGAGCAGGCAATCCAAGATGAAAGGCAGAGAATACCAGAACGTTACCCAAAGGCTGATTCTATCAATGCGTCGCCGCTGCTTGGCTTTTCTTTTTTCATAATCTTTCTTGTCATTATTGAATGAAATTCTGCAAACGTTTATGTCTGTGTTTGTATTCATTTAACCAACGAATCCCTTATTTTGAAAAAATTGACTTACCAAATAATTATAATGCATTAGTCTTGCAAAATATATGTATATTATCCCCGGTGCGTTTTCAATGGAGTATTATATACTTAACAGTGAAAGACTGAGATTTCTCATTCTGAGAAAAGTGATATCGTTACTGGAGTGACGAGAATAGTTTTACCATCACTGCAGTGGTGAGTACAACTTCCGGTAATATTGAACCCGCTGTGGGCCACGATGCCGACTGCCACTTTCGTAAGTTTATCAACAACTATTTGATCAATTTGACATGTCACGTTTAACATCTTCGATGTACCAAAGTTGTACCTGGTGTTTGTATTTGTCACCAGTTAATTTCAAAGTTTTATTGATAATTATATAGTAAAAATATATAGCAAATATGATATTTCATGTGTCTAGTGAAATAGCATGTATCTCTCATCTCAAGACGTGGGAAAACCGATATAGTTAGACGATTGATTCTCGAGTAAATTATGTTCCATCTATCATGTATCCAGACTACATTTTCATTTGCATACCCACTAACAGTCTGAACATGTACAGGCATTGGACTAATAATGCATGCCTCTAGATCGGCTGATAAGGTAAGCAACTCCCCCCCCCCCCACCCCCTCCAAATCGCTTATTATAAACTCGAGTCGGATCATTAATTCATCTGTTAGAAATGTTGGTTTTAACGCACATATCTATATATCTTACTTAATCGGGCAAAATAAATTATGTGCAAGAGTCTGAATCCATGCTGTTCTTAGGCAGATCTATCGAACAAACCCTCGCAGTACCCAACCGACAAACACGATAACCAATGTTTGTTTTACGTATCTATTGGCGTGCTTTCAGTCATCGGTGATCATTTTCCGTTTTCAGTTAAAACCCCCACACTATTCCAATTAAAGTTAGCAGCATATAATGCAATACAATTAAAACACTCATTTATTTCCGATTTGAGAGAATTGGCCTAGATCATTATTGCCTTGCGGATCACTACTGAATAATCGGATCTGAATAATCATACACATACACACACACACACACACACACACACACACACACACACACACACACACACACACGTACGCATACGTACATTTACGTAGTAAATATGCACGTTAATCAAATTATTAGAGATCGATGCAGAAATACTAAGCCATCATGTTTACATCATAATTAACGACATGGATTTAAGTAATTCTATAGATCAATATGTGTTCGTTCTATAATGCATTTATATTGCACTGTGTCCATGACATCAAAATCATCCATTGACTTACTTCATGATCAAGACAATTAATTACTATTTCCCGTTATTAATCGAGCCTCGGTGCAAATGAAATCATTGCCTGCGTGGCATAGTTCCTTGGTTTAATTGGATGCAGATTCAGATAAGACGGGAGCATTCAAAGTTGTTACTAAAATGCTGCTGTATAACAGACCTGACCGTCTCACTCAGCAAAGAATCGATCTCCATCTGCGGTGTGAGTGCATTGCGTGGATCACAGAGAAGGGCTGGCTCCCTTAGTTCCAATGTCTCTATGTTCTGGCAGGACTCTTGCCGTTAAATGGTCTGCAAACATACGCCCGTGATTACTGTGATATTCGTGTCATTGATCAACATGTGTTGATGAGATCCAGTGACGATGACATGGAAAGTTTCCATGGTGACTGTGACAAATCTCGGCACATGAAAGCAAAGGACATGCGATGTACGCGGGGTAGTTCCGATGGTCACGGGAAAGATGGCGGGAAAAGCGAGCATTTGAGGGCAGTGTTGTAGCTGTCCCCTCGTCAGCGATGGCGTCGGCTGGCTCGGCATCGGTGGATCTCAACTTGGAACATACCGAGTTGGTGTTTTATTCCGGGGACAGGATACGTGGCGCCCTCGTGATACAGCTGACAACGCCTGTTACTGTCGCAGGTTAGTCAACAGGGCGCGGCCAATATGGCCGCTATATAAATAACTTATTTTCAATGAAATAATGAATAAATAATAATGTAATTTTAATTTGCATTGGACATAAGAATAAGCATGCTATCGAACTCTAGTCACGTCTACAATTCATGCCTCCATACCATGATTCATTACGCTCTGCTACACCATTCCTGATCAATGGACAATCTCATCAATTCTGGGACATTTGTGTTTATACACAATGGAAGGTTAGAGACCAACACCACGTGCAGTCCAGAGACGGTCTATTCAGTATACTGACAACACTAAAAGCACCATGAAATATTTAGCGAGATCACCAACGAGGGAAGAAGGGGGCATTCCATGCTAAATGATGCTGGTCGGATCAATGACACTGGCGTGTTGGAAGCGAGGGACAGTTAGTGAACCCCTACACCGATACAGCACGTCAACCATCGACTCCGTCTAGGACAGTTTTCAAACATTTAATAGCATGTATTGTGTAGAGTAGTTCTGGAAATGTGTATAGATGTAATATCGCGGGTGAGCATTTCTGGGGCAAGATATAGTACATGGCGTTATGTTACATTTCCACAAGATATACACCGAATGCCTTGGAGGGAAACATAGTTCGAATTGGTATATACTTATCTCTAGCTACAAATAGAAAGAATTAATTCACAATTCATAATGGCAGCTGAATGTAATCAGATTTGAGCCATGGTTTTAATTCTCATATCCGCCATTGATTGACAGGAAGCTCTGGTCTACATCATTATTGTGACACGATGTTCTTGGAATTCAATCATTTCCCCTAATATTTGTGCAATGGACATGTCGGTATAGCATTACTTTACAATAACAATGGGTTGTTTATGCAACACAATGCTGACAGTATGATGCATACAAGGATGCAATTTAAAAAATACGATGCCCGTATTGTCATTGAGAATCAAAGTGTTGTATATTACTATGGAACCTAAAAGAGAAAACATCTACTAGTATATACTGGTATATCAGATAGCGACAAATTGATTGGATTTTCCAGTCAGAAGTATAACATAGGAACCATCACTCTAACAGTATATGCACATGTCACAATTTAAAAGAAACCATAGAGCCTCGTTCACACGACCAAACTTTACACTCATGATCTGAGTAAATATACATATATGCATATTTTATTCACGTGTACAAAACTATATTTGCTAAACGTTCACATGACTACTGTATATAGAAGGAAGATTGCCTGAGTATAATATCATTCAGCGAAAGTGTTCTATATATTGTTCTGTATATAGCAATGGAGCAACATTTGGAAACATTTGCTCAGGTATACAAACTTAGTGTACATTCACATGACAAGAAATAGTCTGAAAAACTAAGGCAATACTTTTACTCATTTGTAAAAGTTAATTTGCATCTGGTCCCTGCTAGGTGTAAACTATTTGAAATTACACATGGGAGTATATTTACTCACGTATGCAAAATGCGTTCACATGACCAAATATACTCCCGTATGCAAATTTGCACATATGCAAACAAATACTCATGTATGCAAATGTGTGCACATGAACGGAGTTTTAAATTAAACTAAGTTAAACAACAGCCAGCGTTTTATGAGTGTATATAGCACATGATATTTATGCTTGCTTGTAATATACTGTAAATCAGGAAATTAATGCGTCACTAATTTAATGCGACCTCAAGCTTTTAGACATAAATGCAACAACAA
>JAUTBT010057626.1:0-15106 GCA_032361225.1 Lepetodrilus schrolli | reverse complement strand
CAGGGAGTTGAGAAGGAAATTGAGTGTACACAGATCCAGTGACCGGGGTAATAATGTAGCGCTATGAGCTTGCTTTCAAGCGTGGATTAGGTGCAATATAAATGTTCACATTATTATTATTATTATTATTATTCTCTGTGAGTATTATGTACTAGATATATCTGTTCTCTCTGGGACCATATCATAAGTGCCTCACACCCAAAAGACACCAATTATGATATAGAGAAGAACAGTGTGGCCACAGCTGTGTGCTGTCATGTTGCACAATTATATCAAATGACAATCAATCACAGCATTTTGTAGAACACATACCTCAAGGACTTCAACAGGTAATATTAATCACAGGTCTTGTAGATCATTAAAATCAACGCATGGCAACTCGTAGTTTTTATTCATTAATTTTTTTTTTTAATTGGCAGCTTCAGGAATTTTTCACCCAAATGCAACCCTTAAAACTTAAAAATAAAATCTCTTAGATCTGTGATTGAACTATCTTTTTTTGTATTCAATTCACTGACTTTGATAATGACTAGTATTGTAATATAAATAAATTGGAAATTCTCCTCAATGAAAACTCATAGAATATGTACTTTTATTTGGCCAATTTCAGACTGGAAATAATTATTTATCATATTTATGACAACTGTTAATTATTGAAATCATTGGAAAACTTTCCAATGGGTGTCAACAAATATGTGTTACTTTCAGTGTTACTTTCAGTCACTCTCAGTAACCCAGTGGATGACTGGAGTGATGTGCTGAGCGGAATTCGTGGAATGACATTAGAGTGAAAGCTCTGGGCCTGAAGACAAGTGACAAGCCGGTCAAGATGGCTGCCGCTAATGTCATAGACCACTCTAACCAGCAATTGGGGACGAAACTTAATTTGAACGTTGGAGCAAGTGTAGCTGAATAACGTGGTGATATGGTAAGTTTTCCAATGAATGCTCTGTCACAGAGATGTGAGACGAATGCACATCAAGTCATCAGATATGACGAGTGGTGGAGAACCAAGTAACGTAGGATGTCGATACCAACTGTCAGCCACATTGTGTACTGAATTCAAAAAGTATTAGCTTTGCACACGTGCAGCACGTGGCGGGGCACCACGTGGTACACTGTTGAGGGCCTGTACTGGCTTAACGCCTCTATACTAACAGTGCAAGCTGCGTTCGGGCGATTGCACCATAATACGAAATCTTGCAAGTAAAAATTTTGTGTTTTCCATACAAGGCAGGAAAGTTTGAATAGATGGCTATATCTGGGGGAATTGCGGGACTATTCGAGTGTGTTTTAGAAGTAAGTATCGAAATAGAAATTGTGAAAATACCATGCAATAAAGACGTATTGAAGTGTACTATAGGTATTACATATGTGTAAATATAAAGAATATCACTCGGATACGGCGATCAGCGTCCATCAACAGTAGCAGATGAAGGACTAGTTCCCTGCCAATGTTACACAACAAGCATGCATAGCATAGGCATGGGACCAGTCTGTATACCATTCTTACCTCACCGTATCTAAATACACCAAAGAGTTCAAAAATGCCGCTTCTGACCCCGAAAAAAACGTGTTGAAACGTACACAACTGTAAACTCGACTCCGTGCTCACTTGAGCATGTACTCGCAGAGTTTCGTAACTTGGCAAAAATCTCAAATGAGTACGTACTCAAGGATTTGAGTACGATTCTGAGTTGAGCAAGAAAAAGGTTTCGTAATCTCGGACCTAGTTAATGAGTGAGTGATTATGGAGTGGGGGGTGGGGGGTTACTTTGTGGACCCATAAACTAGCGGTATACTGAGGATTCACTGTATGTGAATACAATCATTTTTTTAAAATAAATAATTAAAATACAATAAATTGTTAAAAAGTCCTTCATTAATTTATCATTTCATTTACATCTATATTTTGTACTTTAATTTGGTTGTCCCTAATCTAATGAACACAGATACATTTTTGTATTTTTCTAATAATCCAAACTACAAATATAATTATTTTTTAGGGTAATTACGGTACGAGAGGAGCTTCGTGAAATGATACCCTGGACACTTCATAGTATTTCTTTTAATGAAGACAATTAATTCTAGTACCTACAGAGTAATTACTGATCTACTGTGAGTCCATGACTACGTATAAAACGTATCACTGGTATAAGCAGCTCTGTAATGATAGCTGTAGATACTGATTCCAAATCTCTCCTCTCAATGCATGTTGTCTAGTATATGTATCTCCAGGTCAACATGAAACAGACATAATCATGTTTTGAGCAAAATGACATCATGATAAATGTGACATATTAGCATAGGTCAGTGTGTCACATATTAGCATAGGTTGGTGAATCATATATTAGCATACGTCAGTGTGACACATATTAGCATATACACTATAACAGTGTGACACATCCTGTAGGACAACAAGGTTGTCTTGCAGTTATTAATATCATATACGGTAGAAAAAGAAACCAATTCTCTCAATTAATGTCACAATCTTGTAAGTAAAGCATGTATAATATATTATTGACTGGAATTACCTGCTTGTTATTGCATGCTAGCGGACTGGTTCACTTCAAATCAAGTCGACATATAGTCGATAATTTATTACATTTTGACTTTGTTAATGCAACCTATTTTAGACTGATAGGAGCTAATTGAATAATTCAGCTTATTAGTGAGTGAGTTATTGTTTTAAATGACAGTGGGAATCTTTCACCCATATGCAACTAACATCTTATTAACATCATAACTTACATTGGACATGATGTTAATGTATTATTAATGTAGATTGGTCGGTTGGTTGATTTCGGGTTTAAAGCCACTTTCAAGATCTTTTCGCTCACATCATGGCTTGCTTGTACTAGTCTGGATTTCCACCAGTTTTTACAGTGCTAGCTCACTTGGAATATCATGACGCAGATAGAAAATGGATACCACACTCAGACAACAGTATACTGATTCCGAGCAGACCAGTCCTTGATTTACCCCTTTAATGCTGAGTGCCAAGCAGGGGAAATTTTAATCTTTTGGTATGATACAACTGGGGATCAAACCTGTGACCTTCCTCACTCTGGGCTGACACAAAAAGCCAGCTATTAATGTAGAAGAAATTAACAATAAATAAAAAATATAATAATATAATTGTGAAAATATAATTTAGGCAAGGAAAAATGTAACTGAACTTAATTAACTAAAGCTGAACACATCAGGGAATTGGAAAATAAAGTAAAAGGAAATAACTGACAAAGCGTTCTAGCTGTTGGATCCTAAACAAATTAATTTTAAGAAAACTTAGCAAGTCAGTGGAGCCACCTCATTGGTTCATTCAGGACTCAATTCATTTGATTAATTTAAGGTAAAGTTTTATCATTATATTTTTATAAGTAATGCTATCAATTGATATCTGTAATTTTACTCTATACATGTACGATATTATCAACAAATCAATGTATTACTGGTAAGTAAATCAGTTCTTGGACTCACACAATAAACCTTTGGACTTACGAGTCACATGACTTTAAAATGTATGGACCCAGATAAAACCCTGTACACGTGACAATGTTGTTAATGAATGAATGCAATGAATAGTATTGTGTGAAACTTCTCCCCAGCCTCATAAATGTCCTTGGTTGTTATACATTTATTACCTGCCTGAATACCAGACCATATCGACTGCCCATGCTTACTTTCAATGGGTTCGCTGTGGGATAAGGATTATTACATGAAATCACGGATGTGTTATGTATTGATAAGTGCATGGTGAGTCTAGACAACATCTTATGGCAAAGTAAAAATCCATTTGTCAATAATCAGATAAGACCTATATTCAAAATATGAACTAATTCAACAAGGATCCAATATATAAAACGATCTTGGTCCAAGTCAGCATACCTCATATCCACAATATGGCAGCTTTTGCCTATAGGGTGAATCATTGGTTTTCAAAACACCTGTCTACATGGTCTACATGGTCTATGACAGATCCTATTGGACGTCGCAGACTGTATGTGTGTCATTAGTGGCCAGCTGCCAGACAGTGGACATCCTACTGGTCAGAGTGGTCATCATGACACCACCATCCACCCCACCCCCAGCACTGTACTACGGTCAGGCCTCTCCAGCATCTCCACACCCACCCACCCATCCTCCCCTCAACAAAGCCCCCAATCACGATATCTTGGAGGAATCACGCTAGATAAATTACTGTTAATGTCATCCTGGAGGAAAAGGATATTGCCTGGAGTGACAATTCAATATTTCAGTACTTTCTCTGTAAAACTCATTCCTCCAGATGTGTGTCACAAAGCAGGAGTCCAATGGCTGTCCAGATCTCAGCTGGAAGTTATGATATCAATATCAAGATGCTACTGCAGACATACTTCTGACAAATAGGGTTCTTGGAAACAAGTAATGTGAACAATTACGTGTAGATCATCCAATAAGTCCCCCCCAACCTAGGACACGCTTATCTGTCACTTGCTGTGACTGGCTCCCAATAAGTGGATAGATAGTTCAGCTTGGTGCAACAACAAAAGGGGACCAGTTTAAATAGGGGATTAAGCAATACAAGTCTGATAAATTGTAGTTAGAAATAGGACAGGGAACCAGTCTAGATATATAGAGAATCTCACCCAAGTGTCTTGGAATATCAAATATATCAACACAAGTCATGAAAGTTATTAAATCCGAGTGTTGATATATTTGATATTCCAAGACACAAGGGTGAGATTCTATTTATCATCAAATATCATTTTAAAGTCATTAAAGAAGAAAAATGCCACATCATAAATATTTTACTGTGAAGTCAGTCTTTAGACTGCTGTGCATTTCCACTGTAACATCATAGCAATGCTACGACATCACAATTGTAGCGATGACATCACAATGGCAGAACAATCAAATAAACAAAAAAATAAACCAAGAATTGGGTCAAACGATATCTACGATATCTACTGCTGTAGATATAGCTTGTTATTTAAAAGCGATATCTACTGCGAAAAGACAGTATTGTGTGATAAAACAATGCTTAGCACAATGGCTGCAGATGTCTCAGAGATACTAATAACATAAGAATCATAAAACTACTTATAATGTTGTGGATCCACACTAGTTCACATGCAGACAGAAACAAACATTCACAAATGCACTGACTTAATTATGACTACTATTATGTGTCATAGAACTTTTACACTCAAAAAAGATACATTGCCATTTGGACTGTGTGCAACTTTGAGCTGACATTTAAATTCACATAATAATTTCTTAGATGAATTGCGTGAACTACAGTCCACTTTTAACCAATCAGATTACAGAATACACTGCAATGTATGCTGTTATTAAATGGTGTATCATTATATAATTGTCAGTGATGACATCGATGCAGTCGACTACTGGATGTGGCAGGTTCAGTAACAGAGGCTTGTGGCATTGTACAAGTAAACAAAGATCAGATCATCAATATGAACTGGACCTCACTTTCACTTTAATACTCCTAATAAATCGGCCATTACGATCGCGTGCTGCAATGCACTCAACACACCAGTTGTCCGTTGACAGAGTAAAAATGGCCAATCTGGCTTAATACATACTCTCCATGAAATGCAAATGCAATCATTCCTTCCATGAGCTAGACATTGCTCTCAGTGACCAGAGTCTGCAGCCAGAGATTGACCGGCAGCCAGTAGATAAACACCAGTCTAGGAAGACGACTATTATGATGGTTACGATGATGATCACGATGAGCAAGACGAGAAGTCAATTATTGGCGGTCCCTCTGACACCAAGACACACACAGACTGCTTGAAATATGGACACAACCGCTTGGCTCAACCTTATCCAAATAATTATGTATATTCCCCGAACAGATGTACACCAGCCCCAATATTGACATATCGGCTCTTGGCCCAGATATGGCTGATTAATGATATCTGGAATGATGAATAATGGTGTACTTTCAATATGACGTAAAGGTAACATTTTCAATCCAATGACCTGCTTCTTCGCCGTTGGCCTACTACACCCATACCTCTTAGAGACCTCAGTGTCATACCTCTTAGTGACATCAGTGTCATACCACTTAGTGACATCAGTGTCATACCTCTTAGTGACATCAGTGTCATGCCACTTAGTGACATCAGTGTCATACCTCTTAGTGACATCAGTGTCATACCTATTAGTGATGCCAGTGTCAATGTGCCATCAAACATGTGGGATCAACAAGGTCAGCATGCAGGCCAACAAGGTCAACATGCAGGCCAACAAGGTCAACATGCAACTTAATGTTTACAGACAGGAAAAGGAACAATTAGTCATGCATGAAGGACCCAGCACATTGACACACAAATGTAATTCATACTTCATAATGCATCCCATTCTTCCAATCTTTAGCCCACAAGTGTCAATAATATTTGTTCTGTTGTGGCACTTATGACACAACAATGACTGGTAATCAGATTGATATAGCCTGGCAACTGTGACTATCAACTCATCACTTCATATCTACTACACGTTATACTGCCTGCCGACCACCTGTGTTCTTTTGTACAGTGACCATAAATTTTGTGACAATTTTGTTAAAAAATCAACCTAAAATAAATGCTTCTTCGCCGTTGGCCTACTACACCCATACCTCTTAAAGACCTCAGTGTCATACCTCTTAGTGACATCAGTGTCATACCACTTAGTGACATCAGTGTCATACCACTTAGTGACATCAGTGTCATACCTCTTAGTGACATCAATGTCATACCACTTAGTGACATCATTGTCATACCACTTAGTGACATCAGTGTCATACCTATTAGTGACGCCAGTGTCAATGTGCCATCAAACATGTGGGATCAACAAGGTCAGCATGCAGGCCAACAAGGTCAACATGCAACTTAATGTTTGCAGACAGGAAAAGGAATAATTAGTCATGCATGAAGGACCCAGCACATTGACACACAAATGTAATTCATACTTCATAATGCTTCCTATTCTTCCAATCTTCAGCCCACAAGTGTCAATAATATTTGTTCTGTTGTGGCACTTACGACACAACAATGACTGGTAATCAGATTGATATAGCCTGGCAACTGTGACTATCAACTCATCACTTCGTTATACTGCCTGCCGACCACCTGTGCTCTTTTGTACAGTGACCATAAATTTTGTGACAATTTTGTTCAAAAATCAACCTAAAATAAATGCATCCACTTTCGCAGTCCAATTGAAAACTAACAGAATCCTACTCTGCCATAGAAGTTTCCACAATAGTACAAAATCTCACCAACAATAGCAACAATCTCACCCACAAAGTTGCCACAGTAGCAACAATCTCACCCAACAATCTCACCCACAAAGTCGCCACAGTAGCAACAATCTCACCCACAAAGTTTCCCCACTAGTGACAATTGCTGCACCAATGGAGATAACATCTGTGAGCTAGTCCAGTAAATGAGTGTATAATTCATAGGGTATCACCAGTCGACATACTATCAGAAGTAAAGGGGTTAAAGGATGAAGCTCATAAACTCTTCCTTTCTGCATCGGTCAGCAGCCATCAGTAAGCAAGTGTTTCCTCATCAGGAATCATCCTCACATAATCCCAGGAATCTGCTTATTCGGGCAGAATTTGAGGGCAATATCCAGATGACCAGTCTGACTCCAGTCCTGACCAGACATGGTGTCAGCGCTGAGCTCTTACTCTCTCATAGCCAGATGCAGAATTACCAAGTCAAATGCTTACAGTACATCAAAATACAGAATATTACTTGCAACTTAGCAGCACAAGCAATCTGTGACAACCATAGCAAAATGTACGACTACCCTGATATCGAAAATATTACTCTTCACGAAAGCAAATGAATGATCCAATAAACTTGCAAATTAGAAACACCATCTTATGGAAAATCAATGAGAATATTTTTCATTTTATAATAACACAATTACAGTTTGTCAGATAGAAATCATACAAGTGTAATCTTCTCCCTTCTAGAATAATCACCACTGCTCTACAGGGCATACTTGGTGGTCAGTAGTAGCAAGAAGGTTAACCATCTCCGGTTATACATCCTGTAATGGAATAGCAGCATGAAGTCTCACAACCGCCAAGACTTGCTGTCATTACACATATCTTGCTGTCACTACACATAACTATTTAAGTCACCAGACAGACCTAGTGTTAGCTAGACTTGCTGTCATTACAATATCTCTTTAAGTCACCAGACAGATCAAATGTTAACAAGACTTGCTGTCATTACACATACCTCTTTAAGTCACCAGACAGACCAAGTGTTAGCTAGACTTGCTGTCATTACACATACCTCTTTAAGTCACCAGACAGACCAAGTTTTAGCTATACTTGCTGTCATTACACATACCTCTTTAAGTCACCATACAGATCAAGTGAGACATCACCCAGGTAATCTAATATTAGTGTGTTAAAGTTCTCAGTTGCTAGCAAGATTTAACTACACTGGACACCTGACTAGCTGCACTACGGGTAAATGTGACTGAAACAAAATTCCATTACTCAACAGCTAATACTGTAAATGCAGCACATTTGGCAGATACTGTAAATGTTTATTAAACTATTGTAATTACCCGAATAATTCAAACAGGATAAATTAATTTTTTGCATTCAAATTATTTGGAAAATATGAAAATGTTCATATAATTAGGGACAACCAAATAAAGTACAAAATATGGTTGTAAATGAAATAGTAAGTAAATGAAGGATTTAAAAAATATTAATTAGAAGAAAAAAAGTTTTGAAATGATTGTGTCTGAATAATTAGAAAATTCTGATTAAAAAATAAAATTGGTCATGTTCGTATTTTTAAGGTCATATTTTTTTTATAATGTGATTAATTTAGGTTTTGGAACTATTAGATGGTTCGAATTATTAGTGTAATTATGGTACCAGTTGTCTTATAAACCCAGAGTGTCTTATAAATCCAGAGTCTTTCAAACATCAAACAGACTACAATAATAGTGTCCACTGCTGAATATTTTTCATCCACCAAGTTCCAAATGTATGCAGATATATTTATTTCATGGAACCATTTCTAACCACTTAACGTGAAGATGGAGAAAAAGCAATGAATGTTACAACTCATCTATCTCAGCTCATTTTTTGCACAATTGAATCATCAAAAGCTTTCTTCTTTCCTCCCTGAATAATGATCAAAGACGCTGAAGACGCAGTCTTAAAACCATCCTGCTTCTTCTCCCTGTGCTGATTGATGACATGGAGGCCATGTGACATGGCGACATGACGACATGACACAGAAACACATACACCCTTTCCCTGGTAGGAGAGAAGACCAAACTCAATGAAACAAACATAATTATACTCATTATTGATGAAGGGCAAGTTCAATGTCCAGATTTGCACACCAACCGACCAACTAAAAAAAATGATATCGTAGAACAACATATCACTCTATCTATAACACGACACACACACAATGGATTTGAAAACGATACACGTCTTACCCACTCCGGACAATATTGAACTCCTTGCTATTGATTTGTATTCTGACACTCTATCAATGTGCTATCCTCCTCTCACACCCCAACACATCATGCAGACATGAAAACACACCCAACACATCATGCAGACAATGTATTTACATTTTAAACAAACATTCACAAGCCTTCGAGAAACAAAAATGTAAAATCTATAATTGTAGTATGAAAGTCAGCAATACTGAAATTGAAACTTAACAATATGTCTCACAAACACCCTGTCCTGTCTTATCACATATAGGAGCGAGGCAGGCTGTGGTATAGGGAGACAGGATGTGGTATGAGGTACCCAGACTGTATTGCAGACCTAATAGTTAATGAAGTGTCATGTTGATTGATGTCTTGCCAAATCCTAAACTTGAATTAAATGTTGGCAAGAACAGTTGTCTATGGTTCTGTTCTTGTTGACAGCATCTTCATAAAGTATCAGACAGGATAATAACTTTACGAAATAGGAACTCACTTGAAATTTTTTAATTTGGAGCTGATGGTAGTTTGAAAGGTACAAGTCACGAAGCTCTACATAAAGTAATACAAGTCACGAAGCTCTCCATAAATTAATACAAGTCACAAAGCTCTATATAAAATAATACAATGTCACAAGACACACAATAGTTTGCACCATTCTGATAAAAAAAAAGGGGACAGATTGTCAATGAGGAAAAAAACCAATTATACAATGTACATTAAATATGTGGTATGTCCATACTCCTTCACTCACCAGAAATGCCATCACGCGGGTCCAGATGTTTATGGCATTAGATTATTCATAGTATCGTACAGACCTCTGCTGTTAGCGTACATATTGGGGTATTTAATTTTATGATAGACAATAAAAGCGACATATTAAGTTGTCAATGAACGTTCATTCCAAATAGTTGATTCCGCAGTTGATTCTGCATGGCTTGTAATCTCGTTTCCTTCCTGTGCACGTGTCATCATTCTCGTAGAAAGGTTTAAAATGAGTTTATGTTCTGTTGGAATATCACTGGGCAACTGAGACCGACTCGGCCATGCCGCCCACTATTGCATGGATCGGCCGCGGAATCAGACGGAGTGTAAACACGTTTCCCTGTCAATCAGAAGACCATCATCCAGCTCTGGGAACATAAGATCAGTCTCCACACATTTACATGCAGGGGATCGCCCCGCCAACCAGCACTAACACAGAAATTTATCTGCAATTACACCAAACTGAACTAGAGGGAGCCTACACTCAAACATAACAACCATTAATAAATCAAGTTTATCTAATTTTTTAATAGCTAATCAGTTAGTGCAGGACAGTTAATATGAAATTCTTATGTGCTGTAAAGGGATATACGCTTCAGCTGTCAGAAGATATTAGGAAAGAAAAGAGAACATTTCATGTTAGTGATCTTCAAGGTTTTGTGAGTAGCCCCCCATGTCATTGATGAAATATGGCCAATCATTCCCCACAATTCTTCATAAGTAGCTGAAGATACGTATCACTCATTCAGCATCGATAGTAATGCATGTTTAATATGAGCAGAAGCCAGTCAAGAGGAATACTTGATTTCATTGGCAGAATTGAAGTAATGCAGTTAGAGAACATTACAGGGGGGACAACTCTGGATGAAGGAGCATGCAATGTAGGTTAATTATCTGTGGCCCAGCAGTGAACCTTCGGTGCATCAAGATCAACACCAGTAAACTCATCTCAATCAGAAATAAATGGAAATTATATTTCTAGGTTTAGAAATTATATTTGTGTACATATACAATAAATAGAGAATCTCATCCAAGTGTAAGATTAAATATATCACCGATGAGTGTTGATATATTTGATATTCCAAGACACATGGGTGAGATTCTATTTATCACCAAATATTATTTTAAAGTCATTAAAGAAGAAATATGCCACATCATAAAGATTTTACTGTGAAGTCAAATCTTTAGGCTGCTGTGCATTTGCACTGTGACATCATAGCAATGCTATGACATTACAATTATAGTGATGACATCACAATGGTTGAACAATCACATACTTGGATCAAGCGATATCTACAGCATGACATCACAATGGTAGAACAATCAAATAAACAATTAAATGAAACAAGAATTGGGTCTAGCGACATCTACTGCTGTAGATATCGCTTGTTATTTGAAAGTGATATCTACTGCAAAAATACAGTATTGGGTGATAATGTGAAAGATCACTTTTTAAATTGGGGTTTAGATTCACTTTCAAGATTGTTTCACTTACATCATGACTTGTCAGTTTAGGACAGGAGGAAACCCGCAACATTCATAGCACTGAATGTTGCAGTAAATCTGTGAGCAATGGCTGGTACTGACAGACCAAGGATAATATGTGCATTGCCACTCCACAGACAGCACATCCTATCAATATCTGAAGTCCAACATTCTACCAGTGCGCTACCACCCGCCCCGTATAACAATTTATGTGATGAATACCTAGATGTAAGTATGGTGCCAGTAAATAATGCGATATTTCACTGTTATTCATGTTTATCTATAAAAGTATCATGAATTCAGCTTGAGAACATATTTACTATTAATGAATCTGCATTATTTCTTTTCACCTAATCTTGTTAACCGTAACAATAGGAAGCCCACTCCCATATCTGTGATCAATTATTCATCGCTAATTACTTGGATTAATTACTCGGATTAATTGGGCTTTGTAACCGGTTAAATTTGTAGTCTGTGGTGCACGCGTTAGTACTGACAGTAGTATGTGATTTGATTAAAAATTTTTTTAATCTTTTTAAATATTGCAAATATGCATCATTTCATTCCCACAAATACGTCAATTTTAGCATTCACGAGGATTTGTGTCTGATAATTTGTGTCCGTTTAAAAAGTATTTCACAGTATATCATACAGCACCTGATAGTACATTGTGGCCAGTGTGTCACGTGAGCTGACAAAGACTGTGATAATTGAGTACTTAATGTAAACCCCTCTCCGCTGGCAGCAAGCTGAGAAGTCTACACTGCACTGGTTGTGAAGAAGCCACCAGGGAGTTGATAGAGTTGTAATTGAAATTTATCATTGTAGAGTTGCCTCCTTTGAGGGAAAACTGTATGCAATTAGGGTCAGAGCCTTGCTTCTTTATAATTCTCAATTAAATTGTGTAATAGAACTTTTCTTAGCCACTCTGACCTTTGACCTGTCAATGATTTGTCATTTAGGGATGGGTCAATAGTTAAGAGCTCAATTAAAGGATGGGATGGGTGTGTACTTGTGGGAGGCTGAAGTGGTGTGCTCATGTGGTGTGGTGTGCTCATGTGGTGTACTGATGTGGTGTGGAGTGGTGTGGTGTGGTGATGTGGTGTGATAATGTGATGATGTGGTGTGATAATGTGATGATGTGGTGTGGTGATGTGTGCTGGTGATGTGGTGTGGTGATGTGATGTGGTGTGGTGATGTGGTGTGGTAATGTGATGTGGTGATGTGGTATAGTGTGGTGATGTGGTGTGGTGTGCTGATGTGGTGTGGTGGTGATGTGGTGTGGTGTGGTGTGGTGATGTGGTATGGTGATGTGGTATGCTGATGTGGTGTGCTGATGTTGTGTGCTGACCCATGTGAAGAGAACATCCGTGAGAGCACGTTGAACAGCACATGGTGAAATAGCTGGGGTTCAAATAGGATGCCTGAATTATTATTCCAAGTGTTCTAAAAATCTCTATGACCAGTCCACCGATTCAATTTTGTGTGTAAATATCTAACTTCTTTGATATTTTTCTTTTCCAATGTACATGCTGCCAGTGCATACTATACCAACAGATGAACACAGGGGTGTCTCACAAGAAGAGTCAGTTGTAAGAGAGATTCTGCAAGCACAAGAGATGACTGCCCAACATCAGATTATTGGAAAGCTGTGGATTTAGGCTTTCTGTCATGAATGAAAACCAGAGCCCCTTGTAATTACTATTGGCTTGGAAGGTGAATATTAATATACTCTCCTATTTTCGTTTATTCATTAATGATAATCAATTTTAATCACAAGATCTGTCCTAGAAAGATCTTATTGGCCTGGAAAAGTAACGCTGCAGGAGTTCTGATTGCTTTCAGGAATTCACAGTTTGCAAAGTAATTATCACCTATATTGCCCAAGTGATAGAATGAAATGACATCACACTATCTATTGTTAGTATTCCATCATAACCATTGAATATAAGTAGCAGACACTAGCCAATCTAGATTGTCTCAATGTCACCTGACATACACATTGCTGCACCAAAGGGAAGATAACTCATGGTCCTGTCATGGAATACATAGAAATGTTTCTCAGAAAAGCGAATGCACTACACATTTTGTTGGTAAACAACCATCTGCCAGCCTTGCACAGAAATCTAATTTCTCCTTCAATAAAAGAATGAGTGTGCGAGTTATTGTTTTACATCACAGCAGGAATCTTTCAGCCATATGTAACGAGATTAAGGAATGAATGTGATCATTCATTGAGCCATGAAGCTAATAAGTCACAAGACTAAATTTGGATGTTCAATATAATCTAAAAAATTTACTCTAATGCCTTCATCCGTAAAATTATCTATTGAAATGTAAGTATACATACGCTGTACACAAACAATGGTATATTTTTATGACTGAATAACAATCATATGATGTCAGCAATTGTCATTCATCAGGTTATGAATGCTGATGACATTCATTGATGGACAAGACACTGATAATGTCATTATTCTGGAGTACTTTCAATCTCAGCTCTCCAATGGTTAAACCTTTCAATCTCAACTCTCCAATGGTTTAACCTTTCAATCTCAACTCTCCAATGGTTTAACCTTTCAATCTCAGCTCTCCAATGGTTTAACTTTTCAATCTCAACTCTCCAATTGGTCCATTATCAACCCAACATCTTATACTCACCACTATTCTGTTGCTAGAGTTAATGACCAGATGAAGTTCCATTATTATGGGGGTAAAAAAGAATTCATTAAATTATTTTTCAACATTTTCTATCCCATACATCCCTGTGGTAGAACTGAAACACTATGCATAGTTATACAATGATTCAGTACAGAAAATTATGGATCAAAGAAAACTTGTTATGTTTTTCATCAACACACAAAAGAATTGATTCAGTACATATAAATGAAAATGTCATCAGCTGGGTTCCATACACCCCAGGTGGTTCAGAATGTCAAATCAGTGCAGGCCGAGTCATGGACAAAGATAAGTCAATGAGTACCTGAAACAGGACCTGCCAATCCTGGGATTCGAACCTCAGTTGCCTGGATTGCAAGTTCAACACCCTACCGATTTAGCCAAAGAGATAATCCCACTGACCAAGACCAGAAGGAGCATATCATATGTCTACACAGCAATGCATTTGAAACTAGGTGCCTTACAAATGTGTTATTAAATAATAAAATGGCCAAAAAAGACAGCTAGGATACTGTAAATCAGGAAATTAATACGAGCAGGATATTAATGCGAAAAATGCGACTGATTTGTTGTCGCATTTAATTCCTACGCATTATATACATTCTGTATTTTAAGACCAAATTGAATAATGTGTACCCTAATTTCGTGCACTCGTCCGTAGCATGAAATTGATCATATGTTTAAGGTTGTTGCAGACATA